>RJVU01036174.1:3330743-3389182 GCA_003731715.1 Anabarilius grahami | reverse complement strand
ATATTTAATATTAATATTTCTCACATTTTAAAAAAAAGCCTGAGAAACATTTTTTTCTAATAAACTGTGAATATTATTAAGAGTATTGTATTTTAACATTTGAACGTTTTAAACACAAGACGTGTTGAAAATCACTTCTTTTGTGTGCTTTCCGGAAGCTCAAACAATAGAGCATAGCGCAAACAATGCCAAAATAATGGGTTCCCAGTAAACTGAACATGCATGAACTGATAAAAACATACGCCGTCAATCAAGTGTAAGTTTCTTCTGATAAAAGCGTCTGCCAAAAGCATTATTGTAAATACCCTAATAATGTAATGTATGTAAATAACAAAATACATCAAAATAAATGATGGCAGGTCTGTGCAGCTGCCTTTAGCGATGAAATCAAATTGACACACACGCTTCATAATCGTAACAAAAATTTTGTTCACACATTCCACAACACATCAGAGTGCTGACACTTCGCATGCATGTTCATGAACATAAATGAGAAAAACATAATATAGGGATCGTTCACCCAAAAATGTAAACACAAAAGATATTTTTGAAAAATTGGACCATACAATTAAGGGGTCCAATGTTGTTTTGGACCCTATCGTACTCCATTGTATTTAAAATATCTTCTTTTGTGTTCCAAAGAAGAAATATAATCATATATTTAATTATTTTATATTATATTATTTTTTATGGTTTTGGGGTGAACTATTCCATTTTTTTTAATGATGACAAAATTGTGTTTTGGGTTGAACTATTCCATGTAATTGTTTTGATTATAAAATACAAGTTCAGCGAAAAAGCTTGGCAAACGTTTTAATCTCTATTTTAGAAGGTATTGAGTTCCCAAAGGACCCACAAGGAAGGACTCCATTAAAGTGACTCAGATGTGTCCACACACATGCTATTATGGCTGTTGTTTTAGGTTTGAACAACCATCCTAGCTGGAGTGCTGTCAGTGCTTGCTGATTGTGAAATAACCAACCTTGAGGATGTCATAAGGGCACTGGATTTCAGGATGAGTCTCCACATCAAACAGGTTCTGGAAGTCCAGGGTCACTTGGAAGCCTTCCATCAAACTGATTGTGTAATCACACTGGCTCATCTTGGGGTAAACACCTGGGTACTCTGGACTGCTCAGTTCACCTGACCTCTGCTGAAACACCTGCCCCCTACACTCAACTACAGTGGAGAAAAAGCATTTTCACACCCACTGGGAATCGTCAAAAGCACACACACATACATTAAACAGACAACTATCCATGCCACATTTAACACTGAGGACTGCAGGAAATTGCAACATTGATCTGAGATGCTCAGGAGTAAATAAACCTTTCCACCTGTAAAATGGCCAGAGACAAAGCTTTCCGTCACTGCATTTAGAGTGAAATGAGTTTCAATCATGATAATTAGATATTGTGGCAAATGCAAACAGCTAAAAAATAGTAATGAGTTATAAACAGTCAATACAGTACAGTTTCTCAGGTAGTAAATTTGCTATTATTTTTTGCATTTGAATGAGATCATGAATGAGAGAGGTGTAAAAAACACAACAAATAAATGAACCTGTTTACTTAAACCTTAACCACTTTAGACGCTAAAATCATGGCGGCCCCAGATAGTTGTTGTTTAGATTTACTGTGAATCATCAGAAAGATTTAGGACTCTAGCTTTGATATTTGACCACTATGTATGACAAAAAACTAGCAATTGTTTTTGTTCATTTCTTTCAGAAGTGCAGAATCAGCATACAAAATCAATTGGTAACGTTAATCACTGGTACTTCGAATAGAATAACGAGACACATGCTGTATTCAGTAGCATCTGCTTCAGTTTAATTGTGATCACAGTATTTCTAATAAATATAGGAATATAGTATCACCCCAAAATGAAAATGCTGTCATCAACATTGTCACGTCTAGTTTTGGTTTTGTTTCATGTTTTATTTTGAAGTTTCGTCATGTCTCGTTGTTATGTTCCTGGTTTGCCATGTGCTCCCATGTCATGTGATTCCCTTGTCCTCATGTGATCATGTCATGTGCTTCCCAAGTTTCATGTGTTAGGTTGTCATTGGTTAATTGTCAAGATTAAAGGTGCGTTCACGCGGCCTCGTAATTCTTGTAGTTACGAGATTCTAACTTGTAAAAAGCATTCTCGTCCTCGTAGAGATTGTAGTTACAGGTTGTAAGCTGGGAGTTTTCTGAAAGCTCCCAGATGTACCACGTGGCCGCTGTACCACCTGACCGCTGTAGATTCATTTAGGCGTTGATAGTGGTGCCATGGAAATGCATAATTCCCAGTCCAAGGACCAAAAGGACGTGAACAGCTCTGAATGTTCACGTCCTTTTGGTCGTGTTGTCTTTTCAAGATTCCGGTAAATACAAGGTGGCGTGAACGCAGCATAAGTTCATAGGTGTGTGTCGAGTCATTAGTAGTGTGTGTATCTAAGCCCTCATGTTTGACGTGTCTGGGTCAAGTATTGTCCGTGTAACAACTGTGGGTGAGTTTCATGTTAAGCTAAGCTAAGCCAAGTCTTTGTTTTGTATTATGTTTTGTTTGGATTCATGTTTAAGAATTAAATAATGATTTTCAAGCATTATATAAAATGGGAAATTACAATACAAGATTTATTGTACTTTTGCATCTTATGTGAAGCTTAAAAACTTTAAAATTGTACATTTACTGAAACTATAAAAGTAATATTCACTGAAAACCTAAACACACTCTGGGCAAATTGATGAAAGAAGTAGTAGTGATGGCTGATTTTGGAACAAATCAATCTTGAGTCAAATCTTTTAAACAGTTGATTCAGTCTGAATGATTCACTCGTGAATTGGCTCATTGACTCGATGATTGAGTAGTACTTACTGGATGGGAAGATTTTCAGTGAATAATGACAAATTCTCACACAAAGCAATCAAATAGCTTCAGAAGAGTTGGAATATAGCGCAGGAGTCACATTTAGAATTTCCCATTTTGTGTTCCACAGAAGAGAGAAAGTCAAACAGTTTTGAATACTGAGGGTGATTAAATGGTGACAGAATTTTTATTTTTGGCCAAACTATTAATTTAATAAATGAACCCCAACAAGTGCAGATGCTACAAATAATTGCTAAAAATGGGGAATCTCAGCTGAGGAGGGCAAAGGTCTGAATCATTTAATCATATGAACTAGTAGACAAGTCATTGTTTCTGTCTTCCCTTCTCCATAAAATGATGTGATGTCTCTATCTTCCCCATTTGCAAAGAAAAACAACTAAGAGGCATGTCTGGGCTGGTAATTGTGATTAATTACCCATCATTAGCACAGTATTACAGCTCGAAACAGGTATCAATTTTCAACTGATCCCTATAAAGCTGTTCCCTCAGGAACCAATGGTAATTAACCTGGACTCGCTTAGAGTGACAGAGATCAACTGCTTTATACAGGCACACTAGCGAGACGCTGCCCACTGTATCATCAGTCTGTCGCTGAAGCGTGCTTCAGGCTAAAGCCAGTGAGTGCTGTCCAGAATCGCAGTGAACATTAGCACTTGAAATGAGGAGTTTTTGAAACTAATCCATTTTTCTGCCAAAAGTTCTCACAACCTGAAGGTCGAAAATGTAAATATGCCTATTCGAAACCCCATTCAACCTTGCTTATATCGAAAAACGCTATGCAGTTAGTTGCGGCCACTCTATCAATGATATAACAAACCCCTCTACTATTTGGTGACTCTATTTCCTGCTCGATTATAGGCTATGCTAGCTCAATCAAGAGCCGTTGACAGGGCTGATAGATAGTGTGTGGTGAGCCGTAGCTGCCCAGCCTGCTGCTGTGACTGCTGTTTCAACAGGTCTGTGATGTACAAGAGTCACTACTGGAGCACAAATCAGTACTGAGCTGTATGACAATATGAGCTAAACATATCAGGACTTACGCAGCTAAAAGTTGTTTCTTCTTAATATGTTTACATATCTTAGATTACAGACAAAGAGACTCATATGAACAAAAAATTTATTTATTTTTTTGTAAATCAACTTTTTTTGTTTGTTTTCAACAAATCAGTTGAAACAGTCTTTAAAATTTCTTCTTTTGTGTTCAATAGAAGAAATAAAGTTCATACAGTTTTGGAATGACATGAGCTTGATTAAATGATGACAGAATTGTAAATTTTGGGCAAACTATCCTTTTATAGGGGTCATGTCATATAACATATAAGTGGTCTTTGTACCATTAAAACATCCTGTAAGTTTCATAGCTTAAAAAGCCCTCCTCATAAGCAAAGCAATTATTTAATCAAGCTCCAAAAATGGTTCATTTCCATTAATAGTTATACGTCATCACACTAGAGGCCCCGCCCACTGGCATTCAATTGTTAATTTGTCTACACTGAATGTAAGTGTTGCATCAAAAGAAAATAGAACCCATTATAATCACTGACACTGTCTACACAGTAGTCTACGCTTGAGTATGCCGACAACAGGACAAATGGGAAACAGGACTTATATAGTGATGGCGATTTCGAAACACTGCTTCACGAAGCTTTGGAGTGTTATAAATCAGCGTGTCGAATCAGCGGTTCGGAGCAGCAAAGTCACGTGATTTCAGCAGTTTGGCGGTTTGACACGCGATCCGAATCATGATTCGACACAAAAGATTCATAACGCTCCGAAGCTTAATGAAGCAGTGTTTTGAAATCGACCATCACTACATAAGTCGTTATTTCGATTTTTTGGCACACCAAAAATATTCTTGTTGCTTTATAACATTAAGGTAGAACCACTGTTCTCACATGAACTGATTAAAATATATTTTTAGTACCTTAATGGATCTTGATAGAGGAACTGTCATTGCTGGCTATGCAGGCCTCACTGAGCCATCAGATTTCAACAAAAATATCTTAATTTGTGTTCCAAAGATGAACTAAGGTCTTACGGGTTTATAACGGCATGAGGGTGAGTAATAAATGACATTAATTTCATTTTTGGGTGAACTAACCCTTTAAATTAAACAAATTAGTTCAGTCAAATTAGCTTTTATGAGTATTTAGAACTTTTTTTCTTTCAAGTTCACAGAACTGATATATTTTANTATATTTTTAGTACCTTAATGGATCTTGATAGAGGAACTGTCATTGCTGGCTATGCAGGCCTCACTGAGCCATCAGATTTCAACAAAAATATCTTAATTTGTGTTCCAAAGATGAACTAAGGTCTTACGGGTTTATAACGGCATGAGGGTGAGTAATAAATGACATTAATTTCATTTTTGGGTGAACTAACCCTTTAAATTAAACAAATCAGTTCAGTCAAATTAGCTTTTAAGAGTATTTAGAACTTTTTTTCTTTCAAGTTCACAGAACTGATATATTTTAAGTAAACTGAACTGTTTCATTGTTTTGAGTTTTATGAACTTATTTCTTTTAATTTAGACAAACTTAAGTTTAACTGAAACTGGGCTGGGATTTCTATTTCCCAGCATGCTTTGCCCATGGCACTCGAAAGGGAGAATAAATGCTAAAATTAAGTGTTATATAATGTTTTTTGTGCAAGATTAATGTTAAGTGGGAGATTTAGTTGTGATTAATGTCTTATGCTAATTCAGAAGAGTTTCTGTTAATGTAGGTTTCTGGAGAGTTACCATCATGGTGACAAGCGGTGCATGCAGCTTGGTTTGAGAGCAATCATGTTAAATGCTTTATATTGCCATACTCAATCAGCAAGTGCTATACCATGCTATTGTTAACATTAATAAATTAACAAGTTAGCATTTTTTTAATTACCTGTTATAGCTAGGAAATGTTATACTAATAAAAATATTTACATTGGGGTTACATGATAATTTTAAGTTAAATGTATCAGTGTACTCAAACATTTCAAGTTAAGAACAATTAATGTGTGTAGTACAAAATAAAAATCTGCCAGTTCTGGTTACTTAAACTTTGAATTTCAAAAGTTTAACATTTTTGAGGCAACTGACTGGCTCAATTTTTTTGTGAAAATGAATGTACACAACATATAATATAGTATTATATAATGTCCCATACAATTCAAAATCAATGAGGAGAAAAACTACAGGCCAGGGGTTTCATCTGTTCCGGTATCAGCCTTACCAGGGCAGTGTCTTTTATCATCGTGGAGTTGGTATCCCAATCTGCAAGTGCAGTAAAAGCCCCCCACATAATTATGGCAATTATGGTCACACACAGGCTCTCCATCCACAGTGCTCAGGCACTCATCAATGTCTGTAAAGAGTAAAAAGAGATCGTTTAGCAATCATTCTCATACGGATTTGGACATCCACTAAGATAAATTCAAGTATGAAAAAAAACAACAACAAAAAATACGTATTTATATAATTAAAACAACTTTAGTATTCACTGTATACTTAAAATCTTTTTCATTTTAGACTACACAACATTATAAACAAGTAAATATACAATATTTCATTTATTTAGCATTTTTAAATGATCATCTAGTTTAACACTTTAGCCTTTACAGCAGGAGGTGACAGCGGAAGAGAGAGACAGTCATGCTGTGAATCCATTGTTTCCATCACCTTCAGCAGAATAAAATGCCTGGAAGCCTGTGAAACGGTCCTCATTGGAGTAATCTGATCTGAAGAGCACGGACATGGTGTTGCTGGCAGAATAGATGACAGTGTTTTTGGGTGCATCACCGTAATTTTTCTCTGCCTCGCCACAGAACCGGACCGTCTCATTCCCTTCTGAGAGCACCTGAAAAGTTTCAGCAAGTAGTAATTATTACAAGCACACATCGGTATCCTGCATTCACATAACAGCCATACTGTGCATTTCATGACAGAGAGGTTTAATAAAATGTTCTGATATTACTTGGAAATGGTGCTTATAGGTACAGTTCGATAACAAGTTTACTAGAAAGATGGTTATCTGCACTTGCTTGGCTTAATATTTGATATAAATATCTGATTAATTATCAATATACTTTGAATACAAATCTACATTACATATGATAAATCATTCAAATAAAGCTCAAATCTAAGATTTTTATTAGACCACTTCTTTGTGAACTTATGGATCAAGAAAGTATAACTTTTTTTAACAGTAACATTACAAACTGATTTTGAAATGATTATTCTCTTGTAAAACAGGGGGGATTATTTTAATCTGAAAAGGACTGAACATTCATATTAGGTTAAACCTTGTAAAGCTTTAAATCAGCCAAACTAACAGATTCCTGATTGAAATCTGATTTGGATTTGCACTGGCAAGAATGTCTTAACGTCTTTCTCATTTAAAACTGCAATTCTCTTTATCCAATTCCAACAGACTGATTATCTGTAATACTGAAATAACATCTAGGACTTGTGCTCTTCGGTGTGTATATATCCCAAAAAATATATACACACCCAACCTTTAAATATCTGTTGAAAACATGGATCTAACCTGAACATAGTCATATTCGCAGCGATGAGAAGGCTCCAGGCTAAAATAAGTGAAGTAGAGACGTAATCTGTATCCTTCTGGTCCTGTGATATTCCACACCATACGCTGGTTGTTAGGATAGACGTTTGGGAAGTTTGGTGATGTGAAGCTCCCAAATAGTCCTGTCAGCTCTGAGCCAAAAGCTAATGGAAGCAGGGTGACGAAAGCCAAAGATACACTAAAACAGCAGCAAAACATAAAGGTGTATCACTGATAACGTATTAAAGCTTTCACAATCCCAAAACATTACCGAAACATAGTGGAATGGGAATTGTTCCCACTCCACACTTAACAAATCACAGTGAACACATTTGAACACGTTGCATACCTGTTCATCATTCCAGAACACCACAAACTTTAGTTCATCTCACAAAAAATGTCCTTTGCAGAACCCTAATGTCCTCCAGGTTAATGAACCAGCTGAATAAATGGCTCTGTGTAAACACGGCACTGAATAGCAACAGTACTTTTGGTTTTCATTATCGTCTATTCTGTCAAATGTCAATATCAGTTATTGGGTTGAAGATATGTCAGTAAAGTTAATCTCTGCTGTCAAGCTTGACGACATCTTTTTCTCCTCAAACAATAGATTTGGCCATTGTTTCTCTTCAACAAGAAGAGAAACAATCACACAAGAAAGCAGTTAACACATTCAGATCAAGTAAATCAAACATTTGATTAATTCTGACTTATGTTGACTATTATTCTCACTTTTAAAACACCTGACGGCATATGAACTCTAATTTTTGCAATGTGTCCTTCTGACCAGTTGTCAATAATTGATTTTTTCCCTCTGTGTGTACATGGAACCACAACTTTAGTTTGTAGAAATTAAAACATAAGAACAAATTCTACTAAGTAACAATCTTACTTTATATAGCTTAGTTATCAAACATGCAAGTTTTACAATGCTTATTTAAATATACAGTGGGGTATAAAAGTGGGGTATAAAAAAAGAAAAAAAAACATTGTAAAAAATTCGGAAAACAAATAAAGATTAAAAAAAAAAAAAGAAAAAAAGAAAATAGGTCACTGCTCAAATAAGTACATTTGTGACACTGAGCATGTGGACTAAAGATATTCTGAAATTAACTTTTAACTCAAAATTAATCCTAAAAATATAATTACAGTGAAAAAAATTTAAATATACAAAATTTGAAATTTGCTCAAAAGAATTTTTTACTAGTGGTTGCAGACTTTTGGACCCCACTGTATATTTTGGATACTGATAAACAGCACATAGTTTCACTGTAACACTACAAACTTAACAAGCAACCACATAGTGACACTGCGTGATAGGATATTCATATTAATAAGAACAGAAAGGCATAGACTCTAACAAAACTCATCTGTCATTTTGTTGAACAGATCACTTTTGGCTGTATTGTGATAATGACTAAGAGACGTAACATTACAAATGTATGAAATCCAAAAGTACAACAGTCACATTTATATGAAAAAAGTATTTACAGCCCTATGACATTTTCAGACGTATGAGATGCGATGTGCCACAGTCAGACGTTTGTGATGAAAAAACAGGTGGCATTGAAAGCCTGTTGCCGTCGCATGTGCCAATTACCCTGAGAGCAGAATTAATTCTAAATGCCTTTGTAATACCACAGTCCCTTTCATTTAAACCTGTTGGCAAAGAATGAGATGGTTATTTAATGATTTAAAAAGGTGGTTTCAGTATGAGTGAGAAAAAGAGAGAGAGAAAGAGGGTTAGCAAGAGAGAGAGAGAGACACAAAGTGAATAAAGCGACAAATGTTCCATAAGCAATAGACCCCTCATTTCCAATACACTATGCTGGTAATGGCTGATGTATGAGGAGATTACAATAATTATCCTCATAAATGACAATGGTAATTTCCAGCTGCACATGCCCATGCTGATTGTGGTTGTCAGGTGTAATGCGCTGACCTCTGTCATCACGCTTGCTTGAGAGGTCACAGGTTGTTGGGACACAGCTGAAGTGATTCTAAGGAGGAAACAACCATTTACATTGAATTATGAAACTCCCTTGAGTACTCTGACTGGAAACCTGGGCATCTGGGTACCTGCATGTTTTAGGGGAAAAGATTTATGATTTTTTAATGCTATTTATAAAATTTATAAAATGTTTGGCTTAAATGGGAAAGGTTTTTTCTTTCTTTCTTTTAAAAAAGCCATAATTTGGACAAACAAGCTGCAAAGTGATTCAAATGATTTGATGCAAGAATTAAAATACAGTAAAAATCTAGTGATATAAGCATGTTTTAACTCAATGAGCTTGTGGGAAAAAAAATCCCAGCAAACACAGAACATTCCCCTAAGTAATTGGTTCCTGTTTGGTTATTTTAGAGAACCAAATAATAACATTCTGGGAAAGTTCTTTTTAGGTTTTATTTTTAGCAACCATAAAATAACGATCCCAGAACATTGCAGGGAGGATATTTTTAAATAACCTCAAATAACTTATACAGAATGTTAATTTCGTTTATCATCTGGTCTCATTAGGTCGCAGGTGATAATGATATTGGAGTAAAGAGGTTAGGGGAACGTTAGAATAACATTATGGGAACATTAAAATAACGTTAGGGGAACGTTAGAATAACTAACGTTCTATTTCCATTAAGAAAACTTTCCTGGCTAACCAAAAACAAATCTTAAAAAAGAACGCTCTAGGAACGAAAAAACAATGTTCTGGGAATGTTCTAGAAACCAAAGACTAATGTAAGGGGAATGTTAGGAGAATGTCAGAATATCATTAAAGGAACGTTAAAATATCGTTAGAAAAACTTATACAAACCAAATCTAACGTTCTATCTTCATTAAGAAAACTTTCCTGGCTAACCAAAAACAAACCTTAATGTTAAAATAACATTAGGGGATGGTTAGAATAACTAACGTTCTATTTCCTGGCTAACCAAAAACAAACCTTAAAAAAAGAATGTTCTGGGAACCAAAAACTAACATTCTGGGAACCAAAAACTAACGTTAGAAGAACATTAGGAGAATGTTAGAATAACATTAGAGGAATGTTAAAACAATGTTAGGGGAACGTTAGAATAACGTTCTACAAACCAAAAACTAACGTTCTTTTTCTGTTAAGAAAACTTTCCTGGCTAACCAAAAACAAACGTTCTGGGAGCCAAAAATTGCTGGGATTGTACTTAAAGGTACAGTAGATGTAACTTTTTCATTTAAAATTAACAAAACTCAAATAATAAGTCAATACATCAATCCTTCATCAAAATCGTGTTTTTGTCTTACCCTGATTCACTATTGTAAGCCTATTATAAGTGTTTATATTTTAGACCTAGGATGAGTGTCTCGTCATATCCATAAATAGAGAAAAGTTGCTCTGGCTACTTTGATGTATGGTGCGGTGAAAGAGTGCCAAATGTTAATTGTCACAATGAGCGAGAAAGGTTGACATGGAGCGTGCTAAATTTTGGGTCTTATTAATTATGGTCTTATCAATTCCACCTGTGCATGATTAACTTGTTTGTTTTTGCATTCTATAAGCTCTGTGTTTTCACTCACCCATTGCAATGTCTTGTAATTGTCACACTGCATTTCTGATATCGCTCCCTATGGTTATTCATGTTTCTACTTTTTTCCTGGTTTCATGGATTTGCCTGTGTTTTGACTTTTGTCTGTTTTATGGATTATGATTCTGGATTGCCCTAATAAAGCTGGATTTGGATCCTCAACCTGTCTGTCAAAGCAGTTTTGTGACACATATAAACTAATTATATCTCTTAGTATGTTTATAAGCAGTAGGATAACCATTCAGCTTCATTTTTTATCCGCTAGAGGGCCAAAAGTTACATAGTATACATAGTTTAATAATTGATTTGTGTGATTTATATTTTGCTTCCAAAAAAATAAAATAAAATAAATTTTTATCAGAACGCATGGCTTCTTTTGAACATCTGTCAATGGAGAGCGAATAGAAAGACTACTAGCAGAGGCTAACTGGCTTATGCTAACCAGCCAAACCCCTTGGGTAGTTACATCTAACTTGAAATCACTTCATAAATCTAAAATATAATAATATAATAAATTTAGGCTGCTGTTACATACACATACAAAACATGTTTTTTCAAATATCGAAGTATGTGCTTTGTAAGTTAAAATCTGTCCCAAGTCATGTCTTGATCCTCTTCCCTTCATCTCAGCTATCCATTCCAATAAAGGTGAAACAATTACATTCCAATGGTTTCAATGAAATCACTACACATTCATTTACTCGCAAGTGACTCTACGTCAGAGACCAGATACTTGTCTGTGCATCAGCAACTGTTAGCTCATGTCTAATTCAAACATGTTTAGAGCTCTTTACTTCCTTTACTTCCTCCAAGTATATGAAGATGAGTCACCGTTCAAGTACTTGCATCTTCTGTTGCTGAGTATGCACTAGAGGACAACCTCGAGGACAGCATGAAGCATTATATGAACTATAATTAAAACAATTTATCATTCTTTCAGGCCATGGTTGACATATTACATCCCATTAGCCTTGTTTTATGTTTATGTGTAGCTTTTTTTTTGAAAAAGCATCTCAGGTTCAGCCTGGAAACGAGCAAACACATGGATCCAAGCAAGAGCAATTTTGCAGAGAACCCAATGAAACTAACAAAAGGATATTTACATACAAATATTCAGAGCCTCAGAACCTTGCTTCTGAGCTGCCCAGTAATGCTTGCTGTACCATATATAATGAAGTGCATCCTGATAAGACGCCAGCCAGTACTGTCACTTTGATGTGGAAGGGGAGCACTGTGAACACAAAATACATATCCAAGATCAATAATACCAATGAAGAAACAGAAGGGGATAAAATCACACTTATGACTGAGACTTTAGGCTACGAGAGAAAAACCTGCTGAAATATCACACACATCCTGTTGTACTTCAATGTACAATACAACATAAGAAACCCAATAAACATGCTGTTGGGTGGTTGTTTCAAGAGCAGGATGAGTCATGTGAAGGAGTAAATCCGGTGTTGGTGTTAACACTGTAATCTTTCTCATTCATGCAAGCCAATCAGGTGACCTAAAAATAAAAACAACAAGGATGTAAAGAAGAATGTCAAAAATTATAATCATTGTCAGCTTTGGTATTTACACTTCTCAAAGATCTCTGTAAAGGCACAGAAACTACAAAAACGTATGACAAGGTAATCAGCAGTATCACCCACCTTTCCATCTGCCCAGCTTGAAAAAGAAATTACTACAATCAAGACAATCCGTTTCACAGCATATCATTTCCCCCATGGTTTAACTATGTCATAAACTGACAAACAAACAAAAAGAAATAGTCTTTGCAGCCGCACGCTTTTTCTGTAATAGAACAGGATTTCTTATTTTTCTCCAAGAATTTATTGGTGTGTCCACTACCTTTGGGTCAGGTGTCAGAAACCAGAAAGAAGGGGTAATCGGCGCATTGACCACGGGTCTCAAAATGTGCCATTATTTTTGACACTCCAATTATTTTCTGGATGGTCATCAAAAGTTTGCGTCCTAGGGTAGATTGAAACTTGGGCTGTGTCCAAGTTTCTGAAGGTAGCTGCTGAAGGCAACTGCCTTACTGTCAACTCAGTGAGTGTAACACAGGAGTTTTCAAACTGGGGTCCGGGGACCCCTAGGGGTCTGCAAGAGAGTGCTAGGGGGTCTGTGGAAAAGTTCAAATGAAATAAGTAAAATAAGTAAACAATAAAAATTTGTTTTAATAAATTTAACAGTAGAGTACTATAGTGAGTAGAAAAAACTAAATATTTCCCAAATGATACTTTCAATTGTTATTGGATACAATTTAAATGAGAATAAATTGTGTCTTTAAACATAAAAATATATAGCTGCCTTTTAAATATTAGGATGGTCCCTCGTGAGGATGATCATTTTGTGGATTTGGTGGTCTGTGGCCTCTGAAATCTTGAAATCTTTGAATGAAAGTACCCAGTGGTGTATAAAGTACTTGAAAGCCATACTTGAGTAAAAGTAGAGATATCTTATCAGAAAATTATTTTGGTAGAAGTTAAAGTCACTGTTTAGAATATTACTTGAGTAAAAGTTTTGAAGTATGTGATATTTTTTGTACTTAAGTATAAAAAGTGTTTTTTTTATATATTAAACATACTTAAGTATTGAAAGTAAAAGTACAAGTAAATATAAAAATATAAAAGGAGCGAAAAAAATATAAAAAATTGTTCTATACACAGTTTGAGCAGCAAGATTGTGTTTAGTTTAACTCTTCCTTACATTTTGTTTTCTTTGAATAAAAAAATGGCAAAATGTTTATTGTAAGTTTTAAATATAAAAAATACTTATATATTAATTATACATTGATCATTCATGTTCATTCATAGTGCATTGTAACTAATGTAAGAGACAACTTTAAAATGTTAAAATGTAAATGTTAAAATTAACAATGAACAATACTTTTATTAACCTTATTCAGTGTTACAAGATTCTGATTGTAAAGTGTTACCATTTCATATAAATCCAATCAGTCATGCTTAAAAATTGACATCTTTACACACAAAGGCATAGCATAGGTCTATTATAATTTCACACATTATTTGCCTCTATTTTAGACATGATGATTATCTAATCAAATATGTGTTACAGTGGCGATAAAAAAAAGAAGAACTGAAATACATTTCTGATTTATGTTTCTGTCGCTGCATGATGAGGATACAGTTTAAATATGCAACTTCGCTGGATAACGAATGCACAACAGCAAACAAATGGATATAAACTAATGCACATGAATGGTAACAATCGTGACATTAAACAGTTGGTGTTTTTGTCACATTGTTTTAACCGCTTGAGGTACTACTGATGTTAGCATCCTCTCAGCCTCGACGGCAAACATACTACTGTTCTCCACTAATGCAGCATCTAGTCAACAAACTAATTACTTTATAATGATATGAAAACATGTACAGTAGTGTACACTCTATGACATACCGTTTTGTAGTCTGTTTTAAGTCCATTTTTGAAGTGTCTCGCTCTGTGCAGCGCGCAGGCTCACGTCACGTGTCAAAACAAACTCCACGAGGCAACAGTGATAGTTTTTATTTCGCCTCTAGAGGCCGCTCCCATACTGTATAATGACAGCGTGCTCTTCTCAGCCGTTCCAGCAACGGTCGCAACCCGGAAAATGAGATGAACCGCGGTTGTGCGAGCACTTGTTTGCACATGCTTGCTTGCAGTCTGTTTTCTTCCTACTTTATTTTTTTTGTAAGTAACGAAAATGCTTAGGGAAAATGTATTGGAGTAAAAGTATACATTTTATTTAGGAAATGTAGTGGAGTAAAAGTAAAAGTTGACAGAAATATAAAAACTCAAGTAAAGTACAGATTCTCCCAAAAAGTACCTCCTACGAACACCATGACATCACAACTGAGCCTTAAATGGCTTGCTAAAGTTAAAACACCCTTCTGTTCCAGTTAGTGTAGAGACAACCAAGTCATTTGCATGTTAATATCCTTGAAACGAAAGACGTAAACAACATGCTTTTGTTTGTTTGAATATCCTTATTTGGAGATTATTTTCTTTTTGGTGACAGGTAGCTCAGAAATAGAGTGCAAATCATTTTCATGGCTTTTGGTTTCCTTTGAAGGGGACCTATTATGCAAAATTCACTTTTGCATGGTATTTGGACATAAAAGTGTGTTGGCAGTGTGTGAACCACTCAATAGTGATAAAAATCCACCCAATCCTTTTTTGTTAATCCCCATAAATCATAAGCAGTGTCTCCCAATTACCTGTTTTCAGCCATGTGCTAATGTGACGTCACATTAGCCACAGGCCCCGCCCATGACTGCTGACTGACAGTCCTGTATTAGCATAGTTTCCGCCCTCAGCAAGCTGTAAGCTGTCCGCCATTTTCTCCATGCTCGAGCAGCTGTAGCGACAACAAAGTCTGGTAAGTAATTGAGATGTTTTGTTGTTGGATGTAAGAGTGAACATAACAGTCTTCATTAATTAACCTACATCTGAGCTGCTGAACGCAGTGGATTAGTTTTGTTTTTGAAGGGAATGCACCACAGATCTAATATACACATACGATTTCTGTAATGTTGCCTGCTATTTACGTTCACAGACATAACTGACTATGTTTATGTGAACTGTGTGTGTTTTTGACAGAACCTTGTGTGTATTTGACAGTTTAAACAAAACAAAAAAATGTTAAAGAGAAGTAATGCCGCATTCCAGGCAACCCGTAACCCGTGTTTTTCCAACCTTCTACCCGTGAAAGTGCACTGGAACAGCAGTCAAAGCCGTGACTGACTTCCCACCCGTGAACTCATACTAGATCGATGTACTCCCAGTTACGGGTTCTGACGTCACATAGCCCGCGAAACAACAATGGCAGCCCCTATGGATGCGGTGTTTATGCAAGTGCACGGAAAAATAAAAGGTATAACAGCTTCTCTTGCCTTATGCGCCGTTTTCCTCCTCTGTTTCCCTCAAATAAGCAAGGAGTAAGCACCTTTGGCGATATAAATAATTGTTAATGAGCATAAGCTCTGTACGGTCCACCATGTTGGTTTGTTTACACTTTTACGCAGTTTTCCTGGAACGCTACCAAGTCATGAGTCGTGATTTGAAGTCGTGACTTACAGGCTCAAAAACCTGCCTGGAACGCAGCATTAGTCACGAGACTTGACGTCTGACAGCCAGCTGTCTGTGTTCGTGTGCTTGCATCCATTAGATGTTTAAACTGATATAGCTTAAAAACACGTGGAAATAATAAACTTTACTGATGAAAGAAGAACTATGCTATCCGTGAGAGTGATCGTGATATAGATGATAATCAAAACCAAGCAGATGTTTTGTTAATATTTGGCAGAGAATCCGATTGATGCAGGAACTGTGATCGTAGAGAGGGGGCGGGGCACCGCAGCTCATTTGCATTTAAAGGCACATGCACGAAAACAGCCTGTTCTTGACTGTAGTCAGAAATGGATATTTACAACATTTATAAATGATCTGTGAGGTATTTTAAGCTGAAACTTCACAGACACATTCTGGGGACACCAGAGACTTATATTACATCTTGTAAAAATGGGCATAATAGGTCCCCTTTAACAGTTCTGGAAAGGGAATTCTCCCTTTAATAATAAACCTATTTTTTATCATTATGCTGCAGCACAGCTACTAAATATATGGGGCAGAACCTTTAGCATGAGATGTGTAGTCGGATTCCCAAACGAATCAATCTTTTGCATCGGTGCTCTTTAGTGAATCAAAATACACACAGCAAAGGAATGTTTTCCAATTTTTCGAACGAATTATGAAGTGGTTAAGCGCCCAAATGAATCCTAGGCAGTTCTTTCTAAGTAATTGAAACCATACCTGCTTAGTCAGATTACCTCTATAAGATTATTTTTATAGAATTGAGAACATACAGCGAAACCAGTGTAGTCCGATTCCAAAGCCAAACTTATGAAAACATGCTGCATCCCAATTTGCCTTCTTATAGCCTACTACACCCAAAAAGTATGTCTTTGTGAAAAAAAAGATACTGTATGACAAAGCAAAGTTTTTTAAGAATTCAGACAATTGGATACATTGAAGTCAAACTTCAATTTATCAAATTGTCTCAATTCTTAAAAACTTTCCTTTATCAGGCAGTATCAAAACTATTTTTTTTAACTCCATTCTACCAGTGTCTATTTGAAATGCACTATGTTGAGCGTGCTTAATGCATTTTTGGTGTGTTTTATGTGTCTGATGATAACTGGGTATCCTGTTGTTTGTAATCAGGATAGATATTATTCAATAGTCTGTGGTTAAACTAATGTCAAGTTGAATTCTACGCTAAAGCTGTGATTGCTGCACCTGGGCACCATTTCTCGTCATTGCCACCTCACTCTCCGTCATTGGTGCAGAGCTGTGTGTCAGAGCCACTGATTTGGCAAACGGCCACAGGCCCACAGGAGAACGAAAAAGGCCATATGGGGACTTAAATCTGTGAAAGATGCATCAAGGACTAAATTGAAAGAGTAATGGCAATCCGACATCGTGGCGAACCACAATGCGGGGGTATTCAGCCTCGATTTATCACAAGTAATTTCCCTATCATTAGCTGTACTGTTTAAAAGGCCATACAGCTGCAGCTGGGGACTCATGGTGTTTTTCATTTGGCCTCACATCAAGTATTCACCTTAATCTTTCTTTCTTAATTTCTTTCTTATCACAACCTCAAGATCACTCATAATCAATACACAACGTGACATGTTTGTATAGATATGTTGCAGCAGTCCATCACTTGATTAGCTGTGATTGACATATAAGGCAGTACTGAGGCACACAGCACATGATAAAGTGTACTTAATGCCAGACTCTGGGGACATGTCAATGAAGACAAAAACGAAATCACAGTCTTTAGATGTTTACAAGTGTTGTATTTGATATGGTAATGTATGGATTGGACTTAGTAAGTTTTAGTTTCAGTTAGCCAATTTGTAATGTTCACAGTCTGCTACTACCTTTAGGCTTTGACACATGCTATTTACAATCAAGTTTCAAGAGAGTCTGCATTTCCCTGTGTTTATCCATGGCATTTCTGGTTTACACCACAGATTTTATTTTCTTTCTCAAACATGCAGAAATCTAATAAGCAAGCTGGAAACAGGCTTACAATTGTGTATAAAAGAACAAAATATTCCTACCTAGATACTTCATCACAATATAATGCCTTTATAATTACTTTCTCTCAAAATAATGTTTTTTATGCAAAAAAGTTTCATAACTCAGAATGATTAAATTTCACACAGAATGAATTTCTGCACTGCTGACACTTAACTTATGTTGTTTCTCTAACCTTCTCACAGTGAGATTCCCTCATTCATCACCATCATTGGCCTTAAATCTGAAGTGTTAATTTTGTCAGTGTTAAAATATTTTCTCCTATCCAGGCTTACGAAGACACAATAAGCTATCTGTAAGTTGATTTCCTCTTCAAAAGTGTAAACAATATTGAGATATCACAGTTGCTTTGCTCATTTCAGCACCCCAGCCCATCACAGCAATGTTGGCTCAACCAATGGCGTGAGTTTGGGATGGGATAATCTGTTCTGTTGGCCATTTGCAGATGACACACTTCAGCTTTAATTTAATAGTTATGGATCTGCTTGAATGGCCCGCACCGGAGAACATTTAATCGAATTTTTGAATTATATATTTATGTACTGAGATTTCATTCATTCATGTATTTATGTATGCATGTATTTTTAGGCAGTTTGGGTCAAATACATGCGAGTCGACTAATGTATTCAGTTGTCATCAATTTCATATACCCTCCACTAAAAAACACTTCTTGATTCCATTCTAAATCGGATAATATAAAACCCAATGTAATTTAGTTTAGTTTCCATTTAAAAATGTTGTAGTTCCATCTTTATTTTTGTTAATGTTTGTTCACAGGTAATTTATATCTTAGTTGATAATCAATAACAACCTTGATTTTGGGAGACGTATCATGGGTGTTGTTTCAGATGTTTAGAAATACAATAGCCTTTTCAGACGTCACAAACAAACTATCCTCATTCTATTCATGTTCAGTCATTTTGTCTGTGTCTTGACTGTGATGTCTTCATTACAGCAAATGACACGAAATTCTCATTCCTTCTGCAGCAACGAATCTTTTACAGACTCCCTAAAGATGGACCATTTCTTGCTCTGTTCCACAAGTGGCCGTCTGTGATTGAGATATTTAAAGCACACGTCTCACAGGTCAATTCTGCGCTTAAACAAGACAGTCAATATTGCGTTTAGTGGCCTTCCCTCTTTCCACAGTCCATTCTCGGTAATTACAGCACAGAGAACGAGAGATGGAGTCAGGATATGACAGAGTCATTGCACAGCTAATGAGCTGCTGCTACAACAACCACTCTGCTTGTTAGCAGACTATCTGTGATACTGACTTACACAAGCGCAATGTCAAAGGAGAGCTTTTAGCAAATGCTGCTTTACTTTCATTTCCCTTAATGCTGAGGCCAGCGTGAATCTGGATCCGTTCCCCAGACAAACACACTTAGTCAAAGAGTAATTATGCTAATTCTGGAGCAGCAAACAACATTGCTTGCAATAACATGTCGACAAATTTGAGGCTCATAAAAACAGGTTGTTGTTTTCAAATTATCATCAAAATAATTATCTAAATTTTGGATCCCTCTCAAAGAATACCACAGTGATTTAGTGTGCACTGCACCACTGAACAGTAAATACTATGTTGATGGGGTAATTATTGAGCTCTGTGATTCAGTTTACTTGGCTAATAATTTCACAAAGAATGGCAATTTAAATAGAGATTTTTTAAGTAATCTAAAATTCAAAGATATACTTCATACCTGGTATTATTAACATTTAGATGAATGGGTCACAATTAAAGTAATTACTAGTGTGAATGCAAAAAGATTGATTGTAATTGTATTGTGTTTTTTTGTTATTTGCAACTAAACTCAAGTACTGTTATTTTCCATTTCGCAAAACAATTCAACTAATTAAATATAGAAACATGTTTTATTTCATTCTTTTTAATCAAATATATATATATATATAAGGCAGCGGCTATTTGCACTAATTAGATGCTATTTACACTAAGTGAAAATAGCAATAGATTCTATTTACACCATGTAAAGTATCAGTTCTTTGCAATAAGAGTAAATAGTAATTAGATGCTATCTATACTTTATATTGGCAGATACTATTTGCACCTCAGCATTTTTGTACATTAACAGGATGCAATAATATCAATTATATTTATATTGTAAATATAATTATATTTATTAAAATTATTAAATGGATGCTGCCTTATTGGGAGAATAAAAACCCTCCCTACACCTTCCCCTAATCCTACCCAATAAACACTTTCAATATTATTAAACACTCGTTCGCAGTTTATTTCCACTTTTAGAACATTATTTTCATTTTTATTGAAAATAAATCTGAGTTTGGCAAAAGGTGTAAGCCAGGTCTGCGAGCCTTACTCTCTACTGCTGCGTCACTGAAGATGTTGAAATCTGTGCGTCTTTTTTAAAACTAGGAGCTAGTGTAAATAGCGTTTGCCAAAAAGTGATGCTATTTGCACTTAGTGTAAATAGACACTCCGTATATGTAATTTCAATTGCTGCCTTTACTTTTACTGTACTTTACAATTACTTTTTGAACCAACACAACATTTAGTTGCACCACTGAAAAATATTAAAATTGAATAAAAAATAACAGAAATTATTGTGAGAAATTAAATGTTTGAAAACAAAGAGGAACAAAGATGATGTTTCTATATGATGATATTTACAGTAAGTGCAATTGGATATCTTTTCGGATCTAGCTAAAAATGTGATACTATTTGTTATTGATTCTATGTAGATATGAAACACATGTTAATCCCAGGTGTGAAGGGTGCCAAAGTCTTCCCAGTGCTCCACAGAATAGAAACTGTGGACAGCTTCTACTGAAATTACCAGATTTGGGATAATTTTTCTTATATTCATCAGAAACTACAGGATTGTGTCCTCTGTCCGCTTATATGCTCCTTATGAGGACTCTGTCCCTCCTCCTGAACTGGTCCCCTCTGTGATGGGCAGGGTATCTATGGTTACGGGCATCCTGTATCCCTTCTTCTTGTCTGTGACATCTAATTTTCTCAGCTCTCGCTGTGGTGTAGTGTGCGCTGAGAGGGATAATGATATGCTTTTAGCTGGTGCTGACTAGCAATGCAGTCACAGCACACAAACACATCAGGCGTCATTAGAAGCTGTTGAGCACGAAATCTAAAACTTCATGTCTTCTATGCAACCCATTCTGTCCCCCTCTAACTCAACATGCCCTTTGAGATACTGACAAGGGTTTGATTCTGTGGCTTGTTTCATTATTTGTGTCTATAAGAAGTCATTTACAGATTCATTTTAATCTGATGGAATAATACAGGCTGTGTATGAAAATTCAAAGCACACTTCTGATACCACAGAAGTCAATGCTGAACTCACAGAATGCATTAAAAAAGTTATTTTAAAGATGTTTTAAAAAAAATAGTCAAAACAGATTAACTGTGCTCCTTTTCTTGATATTTAAGGAATAGTTAACCAAATAATTTGTTATTCTGTTATAATTTACTCATGTTATTTGTATTTTTTTTTTTCAAGTAATTTTGTCAAGGTGTGGTTGCAGCAAGAATGAGTTTGAGCAGGATCTATTTGCAGCATTTTTTATACTGCAGCAGTAAAAAAAAAAAATAAATAACTCAAATTTAAGAAACACCCAGGAGAGAGATCAAGACACAGGAACAGAACAACCACTTAAAACAGACATAAGGAACTGAATAGGGAGTATATATACAGAGAGTTAACAGGGGGCAGGTGGACACAGTAGGTTGCTAGGGTAACAAACAACTAGGAAACTAGGTCACACTAGGAAACTGGGTCAACTAAGGAAGACAGTAAATAAACAGGAACTGGAAACAAACTAAAACCAACATAAACCTTGTAAATTTGACCTGTATATTATTCTGAGGGGGGAAACGGTAAATTATATTGTATGAAATATAATAAGACTTACATACAAAAGCAGCCGTGTTGAGTTGTAAAATGTGTGGCAGGTGAATAATTTTTTTGCATAAATATGTTCCTACTCGCAAAACTGCAAATATCAAAGATTTATATATGGGTCATTTTTGACCCATGTGTGCACAATTGATGTAGAAAAAAAACTGTGTTTGTAAAGAAAGAAAGGAAAAATAATGATTTGTGGAAATCAAAAACAAGATATTTATTGTATACTTGGAATAATAAATGATAAAATACATTTCTTTCAAAGATTCAGCAGTGATTGAAATAATATAGGGAATGAATACGGGTCATTTTAGACCCATGTTGTGCATTAGAAGGGTAGTGATGCAAAAATTATTTTTATTCAAAAAGTAAGAAATGAAAAATGAAAATAAGGATTTGTGATGATCAAAAACAAGTTTGAGGAATACCTGGAATACTGAATGATGAAATTAATTTCTTGCAAAGATATAGAAAAACTCAGTCGGGTCACTTTTGACCCATGTTGTGCGTCAAAGAGTTAAAGATTTATTTTTTGCCGTTTTTGTCTTTTATTGTGATAGGACAGTATGTAGACAGGAAGCAAAGTGGAAGAAACAGAGGTGACGGGATCAGGAAAAGTACATGAGCTGGGACTAAAACTCAGGTGTCTTAAAGCACTAGAGTACTACAGGCTTGTAACGATGGGAGAGTCAGATAGGGATCCAAATGCAGAGCTTTTATTAAAAGTGAGCGTGGTCGTACAGGCAGGGTCAAAACAGGAACAACCAGAAACAGTAAGGAACAGGCAGAGACGTAGTCAGAGTACAGGCAAAGGATCGAGGCAAGCAGCAATGGGTCGTAAACAGGAATCAGGCAAGAACAGTAACAAACAAGAAGACAGGGAGATAACGCTTAGAATTGCACACTGGGGATACAAGACCTCGCCCTGAGGTGGTGTGAGTGAAAGTCCTTTATAGTCCTGGTAATGAGCTGCAGCTGGGTGTGGTGATTAGTGTGGAGTGTGTGAAAGTGACTGGCAGAGAGGATGATGGGGAATGTAGTCCGGGAAGTGAAAGGAACAGACGGGGATCATAACAAGGCTATTGGCATGAACTAGCCAGCCTCAGTTTGGTAAAAACTAGCACGTACATGAGTACATCAAAAGTACATGAGCTGGGACTAAAACTCAGGTGTCTTAAAGCACTAGGGCACTATATGTCAGCGTGCTGCCCACTGGGCTATTGGCATGAACAAACCACCCTGAGTTTGATAAATATTAGAACCTCATTTTGTACGATCCATGGGGGGACAGAATTCGACTGCAAAAATCCAGCTGTCAGAATCCGCTCCCCCATGCCCATGATGAGAGATTTTGGATGTAGTGGATTAAAAGATGCTGATTCTATTCTGTGTGGATGGAGCTTAACCAGCATAAGTTTTAATGTTGACCAATCAGAATCAAGTATTACAGAGAGCCGTGTAAAATTCAGTTCAATTCACATTTATTTGTATAGCGCTTTTCACAATACAGTATTGTTTCAAAGCAGCTAGAAAATGCTTGTTTCTCTTTTTTTAAAGATTTATTTTTGCCGTTTTTGCCTTTATTATGATAGGACAGTGATTAGACAGGAAGCGAAGTGGGAGCGAGAGAGGGGGACGGGATCGGCAAAGGACCACGAGCCGGGACTCGAACTCGGGTCGCCCGAAGCACATTGGCGCTACATGTCGGCGCCGACGAAAATGATTTAGAGTGATCTGTTATCATATGTGACTGTGTCCAAGTAATGTCCATATTTCAGAAATGTAATGCAAATCATGTAGTTAGCTAACATCATGTCTATTCAATTAGGCAGAAACAATGAGCTCATTAAAGCAATTAATACAAGTTGTGGTCATAATGATTACAATATATTGAAAATTTGGCAGTTGTGTATGTTGATTCAAAAATACAATTATTAACGTGAGTCTTTGTAACTAACAAGGTAATAACAAAATCTGCCTGTGCAGCCAGTGTCATCGCTAGGTTAAATGGCTAAATATAGTAATGAAGGTTAATGAAGTACTCTTCCTTCCTTATATGACCTCTGAAGGGTCATAGGGCTGGAGCCTATCCTAGTATCCTAGGCCGAAGGCAGGGAAAAGCACCCTGGACAGGTGACCAGTCCATCACAGGCAATGAAGTACTCTATTGCACAATAATTAATTGTCTGATTATTTTACGGTATAAATTGCCCGTCCAATACTATTTTAGAGTTGCAATTCATGCTCGAATTACTTTGACTTTTAACGTAACTTTAACATGCACATGCCATCAACTTCCCACTCGCTCTGTTCTTTGCTCATCAGAGAAGCGGAGAGTGCGTGCTGGAACGATAACACAGAGTTCAACATGAGCAAATACGTCCAGACCTACACCTGAGGGCACCTGCAGACCCAACTACAGCACAATGAAGGGCAAATAACTCTATGAACAATGACTTGGAATAATTCAGAAACATCAAATATAGATTTTTGATCACCAGTGGCAATATTTCCCTCTCCACAAATGGCATTCAAGTTCCTCTGTGTTCTTCCTTTGCTTTCAAAAGTCTTACTCACCCATGGTATGTGTACATCTGTTCAGTATCCTACCTTCAAATGTCACCACAGAACCAAATCAAGAATTATTGATGATGATAGAAAACATTGCTGGTGGCAATAAAAGCAAACACACAGAAAACGCAGAACTAATGAAGTGAGAGCACTCCCAGATGCCCCCTGACCATGTGACAAAGATCTAACATAGAGCGTAGTGCCATTTACGTAGCACTGAAACATTACTCACCACTCGCCTGGGGATAAAAGAAAGTCTATGAAGAGAAAAGAAACAAGACATTTTGATTGAGGCCTTAGTCTGGTGGTCTCAAACCATATTAGGTTTGCTAGATAAACAAGGCAAAACAAACTGCCAATGATTCAAATATGTATTTGTGTGTCACTGAATGCCTGTTGTTATCAGTTTACCATTCACATAGCTTCTTTTATCTAAACAGTGTTATTGCAATTGAAGGGAGCATGAACATCATAATAAACAAGCAGCTTGCATGTGTCATGGCCTTTCACATAATAGCTTGGAGGTTTCAAAAATGTTTTTGCTCTCACATTACCTGAGGCAGACTAAACGTTTGACATTTGCTCCTTTGAATGCGCCATTTAACAGACACCATTTAACAGTGAGATATAATAATAATGTCTAAATTAAGAATACATATGGAGCTGGCATTACAAACGTTTAGCAAGAACATGCCTGTAGCTCAACTGTGGTACATGGTGCCTGCAATGCTAAGGTCTGGGTTCATATAATACATCAAATACCTAATAAATGTGTATTTTGGATATATTGAGTTTTTTTTTTTAAATAAGTGTTTGTCAAAAACTGCAAAATAACTTTTTATTTAAAAATGTATTATTATTTATTTTATTATTATTTACTTAAAGGTAGGCTTCCAATCATTGCATTCCGTTCGACTCAGATTTATGCATTTCTATGTCAACAGTATGAACGTTGAAATGAATCTGCAGCAGTCAGGTTGTACAAGTAAGAGCTCTGTAAGTTTTTTTACGTTCATTATTATTGTAATGCTATGTACTTTAATACATGAGGAAATGTAACGCCATCTCTTATGATGGCTCTTTTTGAACCTGTTCTGGCGTGACCTGCATGTCTTTTGAAGGAGGCGTGGCTTTGGAGAGCTGTCTGAAGGGAGGGTGGGATCTAATGCTTTCAAAGCTAGCTTTCTATAAAGGGTATGCACGTGACGTCACCATCGACCGTTACGACTGCGGTTACGCCCACTGAGTGGCAAAAGATTGAGCGGCAGCATTGGTTTTCAGCATGAATGCCACGAAAAACACACAAAACACATCCAAAACGGGAAAGAGCTTTGTGATTGACTGAACAAATAGCTTTGACACAAAACCTGAGGTATATATTTAAAGACTGCCGAAAGCTACAGAAAAAAGAAGCAAATGGACTCCAGGCAGAGAAACATGGATTTGCAGTTATCATTTTGTGTAAAATTGTTGGATTTTGAGGTAAAATCATACCGTATATATTGTATTGTTATATATTATGTTGACAACTCATCAATTAAATATTTTCCATCCTATATTCTGCATAATTGTGTGTTTTAAAATAAACACTGTCAAAAACTATACTACAAAACTATATGTTTTAGGGCTGGACAACATGACGATATATATAACATTGATATAAGTGATTACTCGGATTTAAACCTACCTATATTGTAGTTATACAAAATATTCTCAGGCAGATTTGCTTTATGTTTTTCCCCGGCGTCGAAATCAGGCACGTATAAATGTCAGGAAACACGACTCCTGGCAGCATGTCAATATCCATGGATTAGGTTTATTTGACAAGTTGTAAGGAACACATTCAATTCCAACCTTTAGTGTAATTAGTTAGTTTTACTCGCGTTTTCGCAGTTTCCCCTATTAAATCCAGCCACGCAGCAGGTTCTTTTGCCACTCAGTCCAGCTGAGGGAGCGCGTTCCGGCAGGAAAGTGACGTCGATGCATACCCTCTATTGCTAGCAGTGCCACAACTGCCTACTCTACTTTTAAGGATAAACCTCATGAAATTTTATTATATTTATGCTTAAAAACAAGATAAATTATGTTTAATTTAGACCTCATTAGAGTTGAATAAAATAAGATATATTATCTAAAAACAAGCCTTAATATCTTGGCAATTCTAAGGGTGTTAGATATTTTATTGGAAAACGGCAAATGCTGATGAAGAAAATTAATTTTTGCAGTAAATGTAAAACAATAAATTTTATGATCTAAACTGGATGATTTGGTGAGTTTACTGTAATACGGCTCTAATAATGTAACGTGCTGGTTGTATATAAAACACGACGAAGTCAAATAAGTCTTTACTTGATAATTTAACAGGAGAATACAGAATCCAGGCAGGAACACATCACAAGTAGATACGAGACCAGGGGGCCGTATCAATAAGGAGGTTCAACCAACTCTGAGTTAAAACTTGAACTCTGAGTTGACTTACCCTGAAATGGGAAAGTCTGAGTTTAATTGAGTTAGTTCAATCGACTCTGAGTAGGTTGACTCTGAGTTAAGCACGTGCACCACGACTATGAAAAGCCATCATCAATGGACTGAAGCTCCGATATTACGATTCACCATGGCAACAGCACGTGACAAAAGGACATCCGCATACTTCTGAGTCAATGCAAGTTTAATTCTTATCACTGTTATAATATCAAAGGTGAAAACTGGTAGAATGGTAAGTTATTGAACTAATATTAATTTTCATGGTATCCCACATGCAAAAAAAGCTAAATAATTTAATAATTTTTTATTTTAATAATTTAATATGCATAAAAAAAATAATTTAACAGGATGCAATAATAAGCAATAATCATTATTAAACACTCGTTAGGCAATTTACTTCCACTTTTAGAACATTTTCTTAATTTTTATTGAAAATAAATGCCTTTCTGATGTGATGGGAAAAGGAAGAATAGCGAGCTCGGCAAAAGTCGGATTCGAACCCGGTCAATCGCACAAGTTAATTCTACGCGGCCAACACCACTATTCATAAGCAATGTTTTACACCTTGTGTGACATTGGTGGTCTACTGTTAATGTGCACTTAGTAATAGACACTCCGAATAATCTTGTTTTCCGTTTGCATTAAGATTATTTTTATTACCACACTGGCAGATATTGATAATTTTACTTAAGTAAAATGCACTTAATTTAGAATTTCCCCCCCAGGAAAACAAGACTAAATATCTTATAGCCTATCATTTTCTTATATAGAAAATCCATCTTGATTTAAGAATTTTTAGATATTTGTACTAAAAAATACACAGTAAGAAAAGCAATTTTGCAGCTGTAACGGTCACTTAGAAGCATTTATAGTAATTTGAGGTAGAATGTGAACTGCGCATGTGCACAGTGTGCGCGCGTCTGTAAGAGAATGCGAACCATGCGAACAGTGCAGGAGAAGAGATAACCGCTCTATCGACTTTGTACTCTTTTCCCTTTTATTTTCCTTTTTCTATTTGTGACCTAAGTTGAATGTTTATTTGTATCTTTTTTCTCTCACTCATCCCCATGTATGCGGACGAGTGTGACGATGTATAAGTCATTTTATTAAACCCGGGGAAAATACGCCAGCTCTTGCCTCACGTGCATCATTCCCTCGAGCTCTACACATTCTCTACACATTTGTTTTTCTGGGCAACAACATTTCAACTCTGCGTTGCACAGCATGAACGAATGAATGAACTACTTAAACATCACTCGCACTTTAAAAAGGGGGAAGAGAGCGAAGGAAACTGTGGGTTTACCGAAGAAAACCTGCTCCCGACCAGGTTAGGTTCACAGAGTAAGATAACATGGTAACTGAGTATAACTTAACTCTCTTTCAGAAACGGGCTTTACTTACCCTGCTTTCTCGGGTTTGACATACCTCCCATTCTGAAACGGAAAACCCAGAGTTTCCCTCATTTCAGGGTCAACATACTCAGAGTTTTGTGCTTACAAAAATACTTGATTTCATTTTTTTTTTGAGTTTATGAGTCAGTCCTTGTTTTTCTGCTTTTAATTCATTCATTCTAAGAGTTTAATTACTAGAAATACTGAAGTGAGTGTATTTCCCAAAGATAAATATACAACACATTACATATGAATTTCAAATCCACGTTCAGGTGGGAGCATGCCTTCAGATCAAAGGCAAAGCAATCAAAACGCTTTGCTTACCAGCAGCAGCAGCAGCAGCTTTGATGTCCCTTCACAATGCTCTCATTGTAGCTCAGGGCACTTGTATAACGGAGAGTTTTTCTTTCGCCTCACACAAATATTTGTGCAAATAACAGCACATTTCCAAGAGTCATCTGTTTTCAGTCAGTCCATTCATCAGTTGGCTAAAAAAAGGCAGAAAGAATTAAAGATTAAACTGTAATAGAGAATGTGCCATTAGGCGTTTATCATCTCATGAAATGACCAAAATCATATTGCATGATAGCGTAACATTGAATTCCTCATGTGTACTGATGTTTGTTGTGTCTTCATTCCACTGATTAGGCAGTCTCGTGTTGCACTGGGCAAGACTAGCATGTTTATTGTTCCTTTATCTAATTAAATTTGGCCCCATCTGACTTATAGTAAACTGAACAGATATATGAATGCAAAACCAGAGACTCAGTTTAATAAAATATTGCATTATCATACACCACTGTTAAATAACAATAATGATCCCACAAGTTATTAAATTATTTTACTATATTTCCTTATCAAATCCAAACCACTGATGGCCTTTTGGAGTGCATAACAATATATTAAGAATTATTTGTGCACATATATCTTAAATAAAGTCACCATGTAATTAAAATTGACAATTCTTAATTTTTTATGGAATATTACAGTATTTGTTATAAATTATTTATCCATGCACATAATTTTTATCTGTTTTAATTCACTACCTTCGTAATCTTCCCCCTAAACTTGCCCTCCCTCTTGCAACAGCATCTTACTCTGATGCTTACTTTTTACTCTGATGTCATGACAGGTGGTCACTCACATGACATCACAGCAATAGCAAACCACAACCATCCAATCAATTCCCGGTGGACGAAATCAAGTCCCGTCCGACAGCCGTTTCACTCAGATTTACGCCACGATAAAGAAGAAAAGACTATCCTAACTTCCGTTTAATGCCGACTTTAAATCGTTTTTACTGTGGACGGTAAAAAGTCAGAATCTCTCTGTACAGATGTCTGTCTAGATATTGTTAAGTATCTGTCATTAATGTTGTGAGAGTAGAGCAGACAGTTTACACTGTCAGTATCATCTGGATTCAACCTTTGATCTCATTGAAGAATAGAGGAATATTGAGGTCAGGGTGACCCCAGTACTACAGCATCAAAAATCTACTGCAGACAACATTTTCTCTTTCAATTTAGAAAGTAATGTCTTCAGCTGTGTGTAGAAGAGGTGGCAATGTGTCACACATATACACACACAGGCATTTACAATCACCCACATATACGCATACAAACATCACATGCATTTCATACAGTCATTAAATGACCTGCTCAGGTTGGCCTTTGGTGACAAAACAGCAGATTTTGCTGATACACAAGGATTTATTTATCTTTACATGAACATTCATGTAGTCATTCACATTTTGAACATAGTTATGACCTAGCAGTCTGAACAATTAAGTTTTTTTCTCGCTCTAAACTTTCACCTCACTGAGATTTCAAAGCAAACATGAAGTACTTATGCATTTGGTGTTTTCTTTTCTTACTGTAGCAGCATAATATATGTGACCCTGGACCACAAAACAAGTCATAAGGGTCGATTTTTTTAAAATTGAGATTTATACGTCATCTGAAAGCTTTCCATTGATGTATGGTTTGTTAGGATAGAACAATATTTGGAAAAATCTGGAATCTGAGGGAGCAAAAAAATCTAAATATTGAGAAAATCGCCTTTTAAGTTGTCCAAAGCAACACATATCCACTCACAAAAAGAATTTTTTTACATATTTACGGTAGGAAATTTACAAAATATCTTCATGGAACATGATCTTTACTTAATATCCTAATGATTTTTGGCATAAAAGGAAAAATTATCATTTTTACCCATACAGTGTATTGTTGGCTATTGCTACAAATATACCCGTGCGACTTATGACTGGTTTTGTGGTCCAGGATCACAAATGTGTTTTCATGTGTTGCAACCTACATATATCTAGCATTTGTCTCAAAAAGCTAAAGATTTACAGAACATAGATGACCATATGGCATTTTTTGTATTTTGGACATATTCATTGAAAGGATGGTAGAGAAGTGATTGGAAATCCAGGAGGCACATGTGCTAATTGCTAGGCCATGGCTCCTATGCATTTTACAATTTTCACTGTTATGTCATTGATCACGTCAACTAGTTTCACATTCAAGAGCAATGACGCACTGACGCGAGTACCAGTACTTACTTATGCTGATACGGTTTGAATAACCATGTATGTCTCCACTTGGAGGACAAATAATTAAACTGTACTGATGGCCTACTGCATGTGTTTACATCTGGACAGTCAATCTAACTAGTTCTTAAGTTTTTTCTGTTGGCAAATACAAGTGCTATTAAGAGGGGAACTTGATGAATGCACTTGAAGAACAGAAGCATTCAAAATACACTCAAAATTAAAATGCCTGTATTTTAAGGATGATTTTTTTCCCCCTCACATGTAGATCAACTGCATTTGTTGAAAAAAGGCAAACCGAAAGATCAATTTTAGTAATGCCTTAAATTTACCAGCAAATAATTAATACACAAGCTTTTAGTTTAGAATAATGGCTTTAAGCACACCCTCTCATCAACTGAAATTACATATAATTCACTGACAAGGAAAATTACCACCACACAAACTGTCAATCAATTAATCTGGTGTATTAAGTGTTAAACAACCATGGCTTGTGAAAGTGCCATTCAGATGAGCCTGTAACAAATAGCCTTTACGTGATTTCTTCTTTCGGGAAAACATTTATATGTAGCATTACTACATAAATCTGTAATTCATCTGGCTCCATGATTAATTATATTTATTGATCAGTCAGTAAACATACTGTAATTTGTTGACCACAGTAAATGAGACATCTTTTATCAAAAAAGAAAGTATCTTAACCATGCTTTATTCTTTTTTTAATGCTGAAAAACAACAAAGGTCCATAAATATCTTAATCGATAAATAAATAAATATAATCATCAATGTCTTTAACAAACAGACTGTGTCAGAGTAAGTCCACAGAGATCTTTCTTCAGACACTGGAGATGGTATGTACAGTGGAGGTCTACACAGTTCATGTCAGGTATCAGGGAGGGTCGCGGGATCGTTGCAGGACTGGCGCCGTTAACACGATGTGAAGGTCTTCCAGAAGAAGTTTTTGCAGGGGGCTTTGCGGTCGCGCTGCGGCAGCTGTGATAACCGGTTGTAGACGGCCCGTTCTTCCAGACGGGACTCCAGGGGCTCCTCCACATCCAAGGGGAACGGTGCTATCTCCCCAGCCAGCACGCTGTTGTCTACTCCATCCAACAGCCCAGAGATCAGCTTCAGGATCAGCTCCTTACGCTCTTTACTCAGCTCCTGATAAGAAAGAAACTCGACTTGAATTAGAATGCAAGATTTTTCAGCTATTTTAGTTATTTACAATTATACTAATAATATGGCGGACCCCAGAATGGTCTGTTAATTGGATGTTAAACATCAAGATGTGTCTAAAATACAAACATCTGTATCTGAAAACAATAAAAAAAAAACAGAGAAAGCTCATTGCAGCCACTCACCCTACTTTGTGCCAGGTTCCTCTCCTCCACTGGAAGCACAGCTGCTGCTCTGACACTATACAGAACCAGCAAGAGAGACACGAGGCTGGCCAAAAGCTGCATACTGACAAAATAGTTGAAGTTAAAGTGCGCAGAAAGGTCAGTCAGAGAAGCGAAGCAGGAACTTCGAAGTCCTTGTAGCTCCTAGTGCAGAGTACAGATGGTGAGATCTTGGTCTTTGAGAGCTTTAGGTGGCAGAGTCCTTATATACCTCTCGTTCCAGTCCTCTACTGACGCAGCGGTTGGAGGATGGAGGGGAGAGGGTGGGGGAGTGGGAGGCATAGGAACTAACAAAAGCATTGAGTAGTTAACCCCCCAACAAACCAGACGTTGTGCCGGTGGGGAGGACTGCGCCACCACGCTCACGTCATAGCTCTAAAAATGGTCCTGATTTCAGTTAAAGCGGATGCGAGGAGAAAAAAAAAAACTCTTGACGGCGGCTTTACCGATAACGTGAAGTGATTCTGAAAAGTTCTGTGGGCCTCTCATTGTTTATGCTAATTATAATTTACATCTTTGTAGAGTGAAATGGCATGCAGGCAGCGAATCATGTTTTAGGAAGTACACGGTTAGACGTATGCTGTAATTACGTGATGTTCTCACTCAGCTGCATTGTGATATCAATACAAGGAAATCAAACTAACCCATTTTGTTGTGTACAGTGGCAGTATGCTCTCATTTCAACGCGTAATTGAGCACAACTCCTCCTCCCTTCTCCTTCAGATTGCCATTGAACCGTCTGGCACCTGGAACAGCTGAGAAAACTGTCTTCGTGAAAAGAAGATGCTTTTGATCGGCAGATGAAAAGGGGCTGAATAACAAGAATTAAGTCTTTTATGGAAATGTAACCGCTGATCTTACCATGTAAGAATATAAAGTGAGACAAACATTAGCACAAAAAGCAAGAGATTATGGCTGAGTCAATACTACAGCAGTAAATCTAATGGGAAAAAGCTAATGTAATGTAAAGATAAGTTAATCGTATGGAAAACAGTCTCTTAAGGTAAAATAGATTTTCTTTAGTAGTTTTTAAACACGATCGCCCATTGCAGATTGATAACAATGGCTGAACACAAAAAAGTCTTGAGTATTAAAGTAATATTCTTGGTTCAATACAAGTTAACTCAATCAGCATATGTGACATAATTTTGGTTACCATTCAAATTAATTTCCTTTTCTTTAAAAAAAAAACCATTGAGACACTTACAATACAAGTGAATACAGTCAATCCATTTCAATAGTATAGCCACAAGTCATAAGCAATATGTGTTATCATAATTTCTGAGAGATAAAATCGCTTACTGACCATTTCTGTGTAGTTATAACCAATTTTATATACAAGGTTGTTGCCATGATATCAGAACTAAAATGACTATAAAATTATGATTTAAAGGGTTAGTTCACCCAAAAATGAAACTAATGTCATTTATTACTCACCCTCATGCCGTTCCACACCCGTAAGATCTTCGTTAAACTTCGGAACACAAATTAAGATATTTTTGTTGAAATCCGATCGCTCAGTAAGGCCTCAATAGCCAGCAATGACATTTCCTCTCTCAAGATCCATTAATGTACTAAAAACATTTAAATCAGTTCATGTGAGTACAGTGGTTCAATATTAATATTATAAAGCAACGAGAATATTTTTGGTATGCCAAAAAAACTAAATAACGACTTATATACACTGCAAAAAAATGCTGTTCTTACTTAGAGTTTTTGTCTTGTTTCTAGTCAAAATATCTTAAAGTTCTTAAATCAAGAAGTATTTTCTTGACAAGTAAAAATTATTTTCTTGTTTTTAGGGAAAATAAGTCAAAATTAAGTGAGTTTTTCCTTAAAACAAGCAAAATAATCTTATATCAAACCAAAAATAAGATATATAATCTTGTTTTCAGTTTGTATTAAGATTATTTTGCTTACCCCACTGGCAGATTATTTTGCTTGTTTTAAGGAAAAACTCACTTAATTTTGACTTATTTTCCCTAAAAACAAGAAAATAATTTTTACTTGTCAAGAAAATACTTCTTGATCTAAGAATTTTTAGATATTTGGACTGGAAACAAGACAAACCGATTTCAAAACACTGCTTTATGAAGCTTCGGTGCGTTACGAATCTTTTGTATCAAATCAGTGGTTTAAATATCTTAATTTGTGTTCCGAAGGTTAACGAAGGTCTTACAAGTGTAGAACGACATGAGGGTGAGTAATAAATGACATTATTTTCATTTTTGGGTGAACTAACCCTTTAACCAACTTTAGAGCTCAAATAATACATTAGTTTTAACAGAGGAATGGTTTTTATGAAATTATAAGCTTCACATTTCTGCTTTTAAAAAATCCATAAATTGTCCCCATTTGCTTTTATTGTAAGGAATCAGTTGAAATTAAATTTGGTGCTAATCAACATTATGTTGCAAATTCTGTACTTAAGTTGTATTAAACCTGGAACATTCCTCTAACTGGAAGTGGAACCTTATAACACATGAAGATAGCAGGCATTGCATAAGCTATGTTTTTGAATATTAAAGTCGGCATGAAACAGAAATAGTGATAATCTTTTCTTCCCTATTGTGATGTATATCCAAGGGATACGCTTCTCGAACAAGAGAAAAATGTAGGGCAGGACTTGATTTTCTCCATCGGAAACTGATTGGATTGTTGTCGTTTTGCTAATTGTTGCTCATCATGTTGATGGAGGGGTTATTGTCCCACCCTCACGCTGGTGAACACGTCATCAGAGAAGAGATGTAAAGATGTTGTTGCAAGGGGTGGAGAGCGCTAATGTTTTTTATTACAGAGGTGCATGAATTTAAAAAAAAAAAAATAATCATTTGTAAATAGGCCTATTGCAACATTCCATAAATTTTGATTTCATGGTGGTCTGGTTTCACAGACAGGGCTTAGACAAAGCCAGAATTAGGCCTTAATTCAATTAGGGCATTTAAGTAGCTTTTATAACTGTGCCTTAGAAAAACATTACTGGTGTGCATCTTGAGACAAAACAATGGCACTGACATAATTTAAGAAATATAAGTGCAAGTTTCTTTCAGTTAAAACAGCTCAAAATATGCACTTTAGTCTGGCACCAGCTTAAGCCTTGTCTGTGAAACTGGGGTAGCCTAAGTATTTTAGCTAAATGCAGTCTATGTGTGTTCAAATTGTGTTCTGTAATTAAACCAAAATGAGAAACGGCAGCCTACCAGTTTGTCATTGGCTCCAGTTGTTCACATTCTGGTCAGCTTTCCTGGCACCCACACACCTCTTTGGATATGCATACACACACCCCGACTGAGTACATGTAGCTAGAAGCCCTAATACTCGCGCTTTAGCACATTTTTCACAGCAGACAGATACGGGCAGACTTCAGGGCCCGGGGCTCTGTAAAGATTAACACAGCGTTGAGATGAGCTGCCCCCAGCCGAATCGAGATAAAGAGCGTTTGAAGAATTCATGCCAATTGACCGATGCAAATCACATCTAACGTTCACTTCCGACCAACTTCAAACATATCTGGCGTCAGAGTAAAATGCCAATCCACATATTCTCCTGTTGTCTCAGCGGGAGTTTTGATGACTTCATATCAGGGTTATTATTTACTCAAATCAAAATTTTCGTTTTTTGAAATAAAATAAATATTAACTGAATTAAAAGCTTATTTGGTCAATTAGTTTAACCGACTACAAAAATAACTAAAATTGAAATAAAAAATTAAATAAAAACGACATAGCTTAAAACGAATAAAAATAAAAACACACAACAAACTTACTAACGTTAGATTAAATGACAAAGGAATTAGAAAAACTAATTTAAAATAGAAAAACTATAATTGTATCTCAGTTATACCAAAATAACTGCCTATCATTTACTTACTCTCAGGCTAGTCCAAATAAATATTAAAATTAATTATCTGTCAAAAACTTGCGTCAAAACTTTACATTACAAAGACCATGATTTACATATTACAAATACTATATTAATAAAATAAGAATGGTTTAACATAGTTTGTATTACAGTTTTCTAATAAACACTAATGCAAAGTATGTCCACTTTAAGCACTTCAGAAAAGCATATTATAGCCTACTTATTGACTATCGACAAAAGATGAAAGCTCAGAACAACTGAAGCAAGTATTTAGGGTTTATAAACTGCTGAGGCAGTAAAACATGTAGACTATCTAAAAACGACAGTCAACTACGCATATAAAACAGACATGCTTTTAATCGAGTACTTATAATATGATGCTGCTTTAACTGACGATGGAGCGAAAATGTCGTTTAAGGTACAATTTAACAAAAACACATTTTAATATATACCACAAATATTTACCTGCAAAGTAACTCCATATAACCTTCCTGTGATCAAATAAATGCAGGATGTTGGCAGGCTGAATTTAGCAGCAATGTCGCCATCTAGTGGTTAGAATGCCACTTTACAATCACTTGTCCACAGTCAAACAGTTCAATTTAATTGAGGTTTCGCTGAACAGAAAATTAAAATACAAATTGTGATACACCTTTTTATTATTTCAAAACTATTTATGAAATTCGCAAAAAGAAATTTACATCATGAAATGGTAAAAGTACAGATAAACCCTTCCACACAGTAAAACGTGACAGAGTACAAAATAGTTTGTCCTATGCAACTAGCCTTAAAAGACAATCATCTTCAGCCATCCAACAAATACACTGTTCATTATTTTTTCCTGAAGTACACCTCCATAATTATGCTCAATATTAAGATGTCTCATTGTTTGAGACTTCCAGTATTTGTAAGATTAAAAGACACCTCAAAATCGTTCCATCATAGTAGAGTCCATTGACAAGCATGTTTGCAATACACTATAGCATATCACTCAAAAACACTGATTTGCTCTACACAAATCACATCATGTAATCAGGATTCATGGGAGCCAGAACACACAAGTCACCCACAGAGTCCCCATATGCCACCTTCACAGGCTAAGCATGAAAGAAAAAAATACTTTGAGTAATAGTTTTAGAAATTATTAAAACACTAAATAGGATTTCCTTTTGTTTGACAGCTGCATGTTAAGAAAATGTATAATTGTCATTGACCTGTTAGTCTTTGGGTATATGCAGTTTATTTAAAATACCTGTGTGCTTATTCGAGTGAGTAATGCCAAACAAGACAGCTCTGGTGGAATATTGCCCTCTTTTTTTTGTTACTCAACACGAGCAAGAGAAAGTAAGACTGTGGAATCGATCTCAGAACATGCATGATTGTCTGTTTGTATAGCTCTAAAACTGGATGTGGGAAGTGGAATTGTAAAAGTAAACCAAAACCAAACAACTCAAAAGACTTGACAGAAGCAGTGATGGAACTGGACAGAGAAAAGGAAAATGTCCCCCACAGAAGGCATTTGCACTTGTAGCCGTCCATTGACCAATCAGAATGAAGCCAGAGAGGGATGCGCTGTGGGAGCTACTGCGGCTGTAGTGAGGGTTTTGTTCTGCTTTCACAGAAGGCAGCTTGTTGACAGGATGGCACCCATGAAGCCATTTACGCTTCACTTAGTACCTGTGTAAACAGTGGGTCATTTAATTTTCTATAGAAATGCAAAGTAAAGAGCAGAAGGAATAGAGAACAATGGGCTGTCTCACCTTTCTGGCAAATTCTGGGAGGATGAAAGCAGCACGGTGGATTTCAGGATTGTAATATTTCAGGCTCATGCTCTCAATCTCATCTCTTGTTAGTTCTCGCAATGGCTCACGGAAATTTGTTTTCTGCAATAAACAAATTAATTAATTACGTTTACTATTGTTAATACTATATATTTACCCTACCGTTCAAAAGTTTGGGGTCTGTACAAACTCTTATGATCACCAAGGTTTCATTTATTTGATCAATACAGTAAGAACAGTAATATTGTGAAATATTATTACAATTTAAAAATAACTGTTCTCGATTTTAATAGATTTAAAAATTTAATTTATTCCTGTGATGGTGAAGCTGAATTTTCAGCATCAATACGCCATTCTTCAGTGTCACATGATCCTTCAGAAATCATTCTAATATCCTGATTTGGTGCTGATTATTTCCAATGTTAAAAACATATTTGTTGAACCGTTATACATGTGTTATACATTATCAGGATTCAAACAGAAAGTTCAAAAGAACAGCATTTGTATGAAATGGAAATCTTTTGAACCATTATAAAAAAATGATTTTTTTTTAATTCATTTAATGCATCCTTGCTGAAAAAAAAAAATCTTAAACTTTTGGATGGTAGTGTATAAACAAAAACAACATGTGTCAAAGTAATAAAGGAATTGTAAAGCTTTTCAAACAAAATAAGAAAAAAACCTTACCGGATTTTTACTGCAAAGCATGAAGCCGATTTGTCCACTTGGATATGTTGGAATGGTGCAGTATGCATAGTCCACTACAGGAAAGAGGGTCTTACAGAAGGTCCGCATTTCCTTGATTAGCTCCAAATGCAACCACTGACACTCTCCTGTGAAATTCCAGCAGAAAATTACAACCATGCCATATATGCGACATTAATATTCTTATTTGAGCTTTTTTTTTCTAGAGCTACAATTATATCAACCTTGACAACAGAGAATTCCTCCCTCACAAAGTGCTGTTTTCATGAGCTGATAGTAAGACTCTTTGAACAAGCTTTCAGCCGGACCTGTGACAGGGTGAAATGAGATCAGCCTGAAATGAACACCATGTTTTGTCTGGGAGTCAATGGCTAAATCATTATTTACCAATGCAAAGAAGAAACTTCAAGGCCACACAGTGGGCTGCATACCGACAGGGTCTGAGGAGTCTGTGATGATGATGTCAAAGGCATCCTGATTCTTTTTCATAAATTCAAAGCCATCACCTACATGCAGAGTAAGTTTGGGGCTGAAGAAGCCTTTTGCCATTCCAGGGAGGTACTTCTTGGAAACGTTTATTACATCCTGGGAGAAAATGTGATCCAGATAATTAATCAACATGTTAAAGCATGAAATAATTTAAGGAAAGTCAAAACTTTTAGATGTGCTGCAAGATTCCTTTTCCCAGAGTGTGTTTCTGATTTATTCAATGTGTTAAAGTCAAATTTATTGGAAATTTTGGAAAACTCACCCCTAAGTCCATGTCCTTCTTTCTTCAGTCGAAAAGAAATTAAGGTTTTTGATGAAAACATTCCAGGATTATTCTCCTTATAGTGGACCTCAATAGACCCCAAACGGTTGAAGGTCAAAATGAAAGTTTCAGTGCAGCTTCAAAGGGTTTTAAACGATACCAGACGAAGAATAAGGGTCTTATCTAGCGAAACGATGTCATTTTCTTTAAAATATAAATAAAAATGTATATGCTTTATAAACACAAATGATCAAGTGCTTCCGCCAGACTGCCTTCCATATTCTTCAAAAAGCTTACGATGTATATTGGGGCAGTCGTGGCCTAATGGATAGAGAGTCGGACTTGTAACCCAAAGGTCATGGGTTCGAGTCTCAGGTCCGGCAGGGATTGTCGGTGAGGGGAGTGAATGTCCAGCGCTCTCCCCACCCTCAATACCACGACTGAGGTGAGACCCTTGAGCAAGGCACCGTACCCCCAACTGCTCCCCGGGCGCCGCAGCAATGGCTGCCCACTGCTCCGGGTGTGTGTTCACGGTGTGTGTGTTCACTGCTCTGTGTGTGCACTTGGATGGGTTAAATGCAGAGCACAAATTCCGAGCATGTGTCACTTCACTTCACTTCATATCCTACACCTTCCCTATTCAACTTACGGAAAAAACATAACTGGTGCCGCATTCGTTCCGTAATTTGAATAGCGAACGCTCCGCTAGATAAGACCCTTATTGCTCGTCTGGTATCGTTTAAAGCCCTTTTAAGCTGCACCGAAACTGTAATTTTGACCTTCAACTATTTGGGGTCCACTATAAGGAGGATAATCCTGGAATGTTTTCATCAAAAACCTTAATATTTCTTTTCGACTGAAGGAAGAAGGACATGGACATCTTGGATGACATGGGGGTGAGTAAATTATCAGGAAACTTTAATTTGAAAGTGAACTAATCCTTTAAAGTTTTAAATGTCACATGATCCTTCATGTAAAATCATTCTAATATGCAGATTTGGTAACTCAAGAAACATTTCTTATTATTATCAATGTTGAAAACCACTGTGCTGCTTAATATTTTTGTGGAAACCGTGAAACCACTTTTTTCAGGATTCTTTGACGAATAGAAAAAGTTCAAAAGAACAGTATTTATTTAAATTTGAAATCTTTTGTAACATTTTATAATGTCTTTACTATCACTTTTTTTTCCAAGTTCAAGATTTAACTCGATACAAACCTCATCAATCTCGCACTGAACAACAGACTCCACCAGCGGATGCTTGACAACCTCCCTCAGGACGCCACCGTCTCCTCCACCAATGATGAGAACCTGATGACAGGAATAAGGAAAAACAACTAAACCAAAGGAAAATAATGTACCATACAGAAACTAAGCACCTAAACAATTTTAAGTTCTTCCAAATCACATAGATATAAAGCACAAAAATGAAAGAACGCACCTTCTTTGGGCAAGGGTGGCAGCACAGAGGTAGATTGGCGATCATTTCTTGATAGGAAAATTCATCTCGTTCAGTGCATTGGATGACCCCATCCAAAACCAGCACATTTCCATATGTCTTACTGTATAAAGAGAAACAATGATGTGATCATTCATGATAATGTTAATACATTAAGCAATGAAAAGGTGTAGCAAACAGGTGGAAAGCAGCACAACAGATCCATTCAATGTATTCTAAGCACTGCAACCAAGCATGTGTCATTTGAGATGACAGCTCTGGCCTCTCATCACACATCCTATTGGCCAACACCTTGCATGTGCAAATACTTAATTGATTTTCAGGGCAGAGACTATAACAGAAACCATATATCTGCATTTTCAACAGTGTGAACGACTAGTTACAATTTTTTAATGTTTTGACATATCAGAATTGGTACAATGTAATGTTTTACGCATAATGCACATTTTAAGAGTACAAAACCAAAGCGGTCTTCTAGTTTCAACTCTCAGTGCCACGCCAGACCTACAGCAGGCTATGCGGTTAGCAGGCTAGCTCCAGCCACCCACACAGCAAGACACCCATAAGCACAACGTGTTGTTTTGAGCGGATACCTCCGAGAAAAGTGTGGAAATCACGGTGCTAGCTGTATTAGTTGTGACCGATAGCTTCAATTATGCGCTGACAGAAAACGCAGGGAGTTAAAGCCACGCTATATTGAGCCACAATGCACCGGGACTCACCTTTTAAAAACCATCACGTCCTGGAACTTGGATTTTTTATTATATAACAATTCTTCCACTTGAAGACTCATCGCTTGGCCAGGCCATAATGTGCATGTTTCGGTGAACCACCCGTCTTTAATGTTGTCCATTGCCGGGGGGTTTAAATCTAAGCAGCGGTGGGTTGAAATAGTCAGATCAAACCAGTCCACTGCAAGGAGTTACTGGAGATCTTGAACGCCGACTGACACGTTGGGCGTTCTCTGCAGTGCAACCGAACATAAGAAATAAGAGGCGACCAATGTGAGCTGCCTGACGTCATAAACAGCCATGAGGGCGGGGCGTGTCTGTGCAAGCATGGTTGGTTTTGTGCCAGTGAGGATGAGCCCACGTGAAAATGGGTGTAATGTTAGCTTTATGAGTGAAGACGTCAGGTTTGATTATATATTATTACAAGTTACATTTGTCCTTTTTTGGCATTTATTTATTTTTGTTCCATGTAACATTTAGGATTACAGTTGTGGCACTTTCCACGAATAGTGTACAAAATAGGCCTTGAAACTTAACTGTTTAACATAGAAGCTATTTTACTTTATTTCCACATATTAAAAAAAATATGCTTTGATAAAACATTCTGAGATAAAAAAAAATAATAAAAAAGTCGAATTATGCCAGTGTCATAATTATGACATAAAAAGCTGAAATTATGGCAAGCCAAAATTATGGCATACTAAGTGATAATTATGAGATTTAAAAAAAAAGTCGAATTATGCCAGTGTCATAATTATGACATAAAAAGATGAAATTATGGCAAGCCAAAATTATGGCATACTAAGTGATAATTATGAGATTAAAAAAAAAGTAGAAATTATGACATACTAAGTGATAATTATGAGACAAAAGTCATGACTATGTCTGAAAAAAAAAAAAGGGTCATAATTATGACTTTTAAACTTTTAAATTATAATTTACCAAAGGGCTTCCAGAGATGCTGTTCAGAATATGTTGATTATCAACCTCAGAAAGCCAAACTAAATTTTATTTCAGATGTTTTATTTTTATTTATTTATTTTCTATGGGGCTTACTTTTGGGAATTATTGGAAAAAATCATGGGAATATAATAATATATACAAAAAAATATTCAAACCATATTTGTGGAACGTGCCATGAGCACATGACGCAAGCTCTTTATTTTCAGTTTGAATGCTGTTTACACGTAACCTATTTTTCCATGAATACAAAAAAGAAAAAAAACATTTCATAAATACTGGTCATTCCACATTGTTCTGAATGAACGGATCATCCACAAGGCACACTTGACAATAGGCAGCTGATGTTCTCCGTTGATACACAGTGCAGACAAAACATATCACTGATCTGGACTGTCCAGTTGACTAAACATGAAAAGCTGATCATACATATCTAATATTCACAGAACAACTGAATATTTACACAATCATGCATTCTATTTGTAACACAGCATAGCAGACGATATAGTACTTACAGCTACATTNTAAAAAAAAAAAAAAAAAAAAAAAAAAAAATCTATGTAAACATCAATGATTATGTTTTTAAAAAATACTGTTGATCATTCTCTCAGCTGTCTACCAACAAATTCAAATCAACACAACCTAATCATTAGGATTGGGATTGGCATCCGGATACTGGGAAAGATCAAAGGTCAGCACCTTACTGATGACACAATCTCCTTGCTGTGAATAAAAGAAAAATCAACATTAAAAAAAAGAAAAAAAAAGTATGAAATAAAAACAATTTAGCTAAATGAAATAAAAAACAATTAAGTTAACCAAGTTGCAATCTCTACAGTATACAATAACAATATAACGATAGGTTGGGATGGGTTATATTTCAGTGAAACTCTTGCATGCGTAAGCTACTTTTGATATGTTTGTGTTTATACAGCCTGTTGCTGAAATACAAACCTCAGGGTAAACTCCTATGAGGGAGTCAGCTTTTGTGTAGAACTCCTCTTTGAGAGAGATAACAATGGCCTGGAAATTCTGGACTGACTGGTCCTTTATGTAGTTGGCCACCTGCAGAGTAAGAAGTTAAATACATATTTCATATTTATGCCGTTCAGTTTGGTTGCCTCCACGCATTTGCATTTGGAAGAGGCCTTCCTAGAAGCTAACAAACACACACCTTGCCTATGTTGGTATTATCCAAAGCAGCATCAATCTCATCCAGAACAAAGAAAGGTGCAGGCTTGTAGCTATAAGGGAACAGAAATGCATTTTTTTAATCTGAGGGGTGGCCAAAACATACTAGTTTACTTTTAAAGAAAAATAAAAAGGCAAAAATGGCACCTGTGAATGGCAAAAAGCAGTGCTAAAGCAGCCACAGTCTTCTCTCCTCCTGACAGGTTGTCCATAGGCCTGAACCTCTTTCCTGGAGCCACACAGTTGTAGTTGATTCCATCTAAATATGGTTCCTCTGGGTTCTCTGGCCCCAGGAATGCCTGAAAGGATATAGAGTATCCCTTAATTTAGGTTTGAAATCCTACTTGTATTATTGTAGGATTATCTCTTTAAAAAAGAGGGCGTGAGATCAGAGTGTTTTTATTAACCTGTGCACTGCTGTTACGTGACAGCGCTTTGTAGATCTCATCAATGTTAGTGGCAACAGACTCAAAACAAGCATTGAAACGGTCAAACCGCTCCTTCTTGATCTGCTCAAATGCCTGTTTGGCTTTCTTGGCTCTTTTCCGAGCAGCTTCAAACTCTGAAAGGCACATTAAAAGTAGATTGGTTGTTATTTAGACCAGTGGTTCTCAACTAGGGGGCCTCAGCACACTTTTAAGCTGGCTTCAAGATGGTTTAAATGATTTGAAAGAAGACAAAATAAGCTATAAATAATAATAAAAATCAAGATGCAAACTGACATGATATTACTTATTTTAATTTGTTCCCTCAACAACTCTCATTTTTATTTTAGAACCAGGGTCCTCATGGTCTTGGAAAGCATACAGTATATGAGGGAATTTCAAAAGTGTGTTTTCTAGAACTGGAAAAGTCATGGAAAATAATTAAATCTTAAAAAGCCATGGAATTTTTTTATAACAAATAGATTTTTTTCCAGTTATGTCAAGCACAAAAATATTTTATCAGATAGAAATTGCTGATTAATTGCTATTGTGAGTAAAAATAATTGTAAAAAAAATATATATATATCGTAATGAACAAAAAAAAGTAAAAATTTAAATTTACTGGTCATAAAGATTGTGAATGCTGAAGGACATTCAGTTCTTGAAACTTTTGTTTCAATTTAATTATTTGAAATATAAAATTATTTTCTTTATTTTATTTCAATATATTGCCAATCCTAATTTATGTAAATAAAACATTATTTTTTTTAAATATATATATCTTGGGGGACCTTTGAATATCGTCTTGGCCATTGGGGTCTTGGAATCAAAAAGGTTGAGTACCACTGATTTAGACTCAACGTACTATTATAAAGGTCATAGATTTCTCAGAGTCAAGATTAGCTACAGACAGATGAGCCTGTACTTTTGGACTCACCATCACTGGTCTCCTGGAACTTGTCTCTAACGCTCTCAAGTTTCTCCATGGCCTTCATGTTGGGAGCGCTGATTCTCTGCAGGATGCTTTGCTGCTCGTTCAGCCTCTGCTGTAGGGTGTTCATCTCTGCCTTGATCTCTTCTTCTGACAAGGCATCCTATTAAAGGGTTTTAAAAAGCTTTTGATTCTTCCAAACAACAAATTCAAAATATTTCAACAATTAAAATTACCTTGAGATCCTCATTTAAGTTGCTGTAGTCAATCTCTATGAGGGCCTCTTTGGCATGCACAGAACTTGATGCCTTCGGGCTGCTGATGGAATCCTCAACTTGTGAGCTTCCCTATGTAGACACATGTGTGTATGTCTGTGCTTGCAAAAGCAGTATGCGTAAATGTGTGTGGAAAGTGCTTGTATGTGTTTGTCTATACCTCTCCCTGGCTGATGTCATCCATTGTCCCTGATTTGAGGGGCAGTTTGATGTCCTGCATCTTGCAGGCTTGCAATAAGTTGTGCCTGTCACTGCGTTTCTGTTCCAGTTTGGTCTCAATGGCGGTTACTTCCTTCTGAAGCTGCGTCAGCTCTCTAACATTACATAAATGTATAACATTAAATCAATATTACATGCATGCAACCAGCAAACTAATCAATTTTACACGCAAATATATTTTAATGTATAATTTATTTAATTTTATTATAATTTATGATAATAAATATAAATGATAATAAATTATAGTGTATTACCTTTATATTTGAGAAGATCTAAAGAACTAAGAGAAAAAAAATATGAATATCTCTCACTTGTTGGCAGACCCTAATTTCTTGCGGATCTCCTCCATCTCTCGGTTCTTATCATTGACCTCTCCCTTCTTAGTGAGATGCTGGTTCTTCAGGTCCTGCAGCTGTGCCATTGTCTCATCAATGATCTTCATGTGTCTGTGTTCCTCCTGAGGTGGTGGGGAATGACATGAGCTACTGTTTAGGTTTTCATGCTAAAAGATTTTACTGCTTTGCTTGTCAAGACTTTTTATTCCTCTATTCTCTGTCACCTTTTTAAGTCTTTCGATCTCATTCTCATCCTTCTTTACAGTCTGCTCCCACATCATTACTTTCTCCTGGTCCTCCTTTAACTGGTTCTTCTCATAATCAAGCTGGATGGCCAGACGGGTCTTCTGTGTCTCAAACTCCAGCCTAGAATTGCCATATAACTCAAGTTAGATCATGGCAGTCCACTGAGTTGGTAACCTGTATATTGTCCTTAAGAGGGTTACCGTTTTTTGGCAATCTCATTTTGCCTCTTCACTTTTTCCTCTTCAAACTCTCGGATATTTCGAACACCAATCTCCTCACAGAATTCAACAAAGACCTCATCCTCCACCTATAAATGACCATAACCAATAATAATTATTAGAGCATTATTACAGATCTGGTTGCAAGGTAAGATTTTGACAGCATTTCAAACGTCTTCGTTTTCTCCAGAGCCCTTACCAGGTTCATGCGATCTCTTAACTCTGTAATGTCCCTCTCTCGTGATTGGATGATTCGTTTTATGTCATTGATTCGTGGGCCAAAATTTGCCAGCTCACTCTCCAACTTTGATTTCTCCTACAAAGACATACACTCATTTTGAAAAACGCATTGTAACTCCAATGACTTCATTAGATCTAAAAACCACCTGTATTTTTTATCTTGTAAAAGTTTCTGATTTTGATATCACTTCTTGACTGAGGTGTTGTTTCTCTGGTGTACCTGCATGTTCAAAGAGAGGTGGCGGGTTTTGGTCTGTTCAAGATCACTCTGAGAGTATTTCAGTCTCATCTGCAGCCCGTGAGCCTGAGACTGGACCTGTCTGAGCTCTGCCTCCTTTCTCTTTGCCTTCATTTGTTCCTGAGGAGACAAAAATGTAAAACCAGCTTGTTAAAAAAATCATTTTACCTCCACTCAATACTTATGCCTTTATTTCACAAATTAATGAATTATGGTAGGCCTGTCGCAGTTATTACTTAGTCACTTGATCAAGATTATTTTATCTAATTGTGATGATTTGCATGATTTGCTTAATTTTTAACAGCAGACGACACTGTGTGTTTTAGAAGCAGTCATACTCTGCTTCCTTCCAATTCCTTACACATACCACTTGAACCTTCTATAAAAGAATCAATTCATAAAGTTCAAAACGGTTGAAGCGAATTACAAGGGTGTTCGCAGTGGGCTGTTTACATTAATCTTACATCAGTACATTTTCAGACTCTTCAGCACTCTTCTTCATGAGCATTTGAGTGTGTGGTTAAAATCCGGCCTAGAGCACCATCTGCTGTTAAAAACTAAGCTAAGAATCCATTTGAGAGAGAATTGCGATGCATTCGGGAAATATCAGAATCGATTCACGAATCGTGATGCATCAATATATTGTCCCAGCCCTATTATTTGTATAAAATTTAAATGATCATGACAGCCCTAAATGAGAGAAAATCCTCAAGCTGTGTATGAAGTTTCCCTGTAGTTCTTTTGTGTGCCACCTTCAATTCCTCTGTTAGTTTCTCTTTCTTTTCCTTAAGTTTGTCCACAGCTTTCTCGTCCCAGCGCCGAGCCTTTGCTTTCAGGTCGCTAGCTCCTCCAGAGATCACACCTGACTTTTGGAAGAGAGTTCCATCCAGAGCCACGGTCTGTAAAGAAGCAAGACAGAATAGAAGATAAATAGTTTGAAAACGATATCCTTTGGTATGTGCTTTATATTCAACTTATACTACATATTTAAACCTTATGACGGTATGGTCCTCCGAAGGCAATCCTGCGAGCGTCCTCCACATTCTCACACACTAAAGCATTCCCGCAGGCATACTGAAGGGCTTTCTTTATGTGTGGAGGCTCATAGCGGATCACGTCGATCACCAGCTTTGCCCCCCGAAGCTCTCTCAGTTTCTCATCTGTGGGTTTCACCTTTAGGGAGAGAAGCATGTGTCCAGTGAATCACATTCCACTGGCCGCTCAATGCAGTTCAGCCTACTTGATGGAAAATTTAGACCTAAACTCATGAATTGTGTATTAAAATCTGTCTGTACCTCCAAATAGTCGAGAGGCAGAAAGGTCTCCGGTTCTCCTCTTTGCTCTTTAATGTACTGGATGCAATCTCTGCCCGTTTTCTCAGAGTCCACAATGATGGCGTCCATGTTTTTTCCCAGGACTTTGGTCACTGCAATCTGGTATTTCTTCTGGGTGGGCTGGCATAAGTCAATCAGTCTGCCATACTGTTCGGACAAACATTTAAACATGAACGTTTAAATGGGACTAAAAAATACAGTGAAAGCTCGTTGTGGACATCTTACAAGCTTCTGCAGCAAGCTTAAATTGAAAACGTGTCTATACACACAGTACAGCAACTCACCACTGAGCCAGGGTAAAGCCGTTTAATGCTCTCCATAATTTCAGCTTTGCGCTGCTGACGGCTGTTCTCCTGCCTGTCAATGCGAGCATCACCAAGTTGCTCCATCACCTGTAACAAGAATCATCACAGCAATGAAAACAAAAGTCTTGAATGATATTATGTGCCTAAGAGTATGAGTAAATCTGTGTTTCATTACTTGGTTTAACTCCATGTTTATCTCATCAATCCTTCTTTTGGCCAGCTCCACTTCCTCAGTCAGTTCCTCTTCCATACGCTTCTGTTCATCCAGAGACTGCCTGGTGAGAGAAAAAAAGAGACGGGTCAAAATTCAAGTTTTCCATGACATGAAATTGAAGCGTGAAGCAAAAAAGTAAAACAAAACAAGTCACTAGAGAAAGACACTAGATAGGAACAGTAATATGAGTAAAGACATTGTTTATATATTATATATATATTATATATATATACACACTATATTGCCAAAAGTATTGGGACACCCCTCCAAATCAGTGAATTCAGGTGTTCCAATCACTTCCATGGCCACAGATGTATAAAATGAAGCACCTAGGCATGCTGACTGCTTCTACAAACATTTGTGAAACAATGAGTCGCTCTCAGGAGCTCAGTGAATTCAAGCATGGTACCGTGATAGGTTGCCACCTGTGCAATAAGTCCATTCGTGAAATTTCCTCACTACTAAATATTCCACGGTCAACTGTTAGTGGTATCATAAGTGGAAGTGATTGGGAACAACAGCAACTCCGCCATGAAGTGGTAGGCCACGTAAAATCACAGAGCGGGGTCAGTGCATGCTGAGGCGCACAATGCGCAGAAGTCGGCAACTTTCTGCAGAGTCAATAGCTACAGATCTCAAAACTTTGTGTGGCCTTCAGATTAGCTCAAGAACAGCGCGTAGAGAGCTTCAGGTAATGGGTTTCCATGGCCGAGCAGCTGCATCCAAGCCTTACATCACCAAGCGCAATGCAAAGTGTCGGATGCAGTGGTGTAAAGCACGCCGCCACTGGACTGTAGAGCAGTGGAGACGTGTTCGCTGGAATTACGAATCACGCTTTACTGTCTGGCAATCCGATGGAGGTTGTTTTTCAGGGGTTGGGCTTGGCCCTTAGTTCCAGTGAAAGGAACTCTTAATGCTTCAGCATACCAAGACATTTTGAACAATTTCCAACATGACTGCGCACCTGTGCACAAAGCAAGGTCCATAAAGACATGGATGAGTGAGTTTGGTGTGGAGGAACTTGACTGGCCTGCACAGAGTCCGGACCTCAACCACCTTTGAGATGAATTAGAGTGGAGACTGCGAGCCAGGCCTTCTCGCCAACATCACTGCCTGACATTCTAGAAGATTGGTCAAAAATTCCCATAAACACACTCCTAAACCTTGTGGAAAGCCTTCCCAGAAGAGTTGAGGCTGTTATAGCTGCAAAGGGTGGGCCAACTCTATATTAAACCCTACGGATTAAGAATGGGATGTCATTAAAATTCATGTGCACATAAAGGCAGGCGTCCCAAAACCTTTGGCAATATAGTGTATATATATATATATATTACATCAAATATTTTTACAACATGAATATCTCACATTCCAAAAAAAAGATTCTAGAGTTGGAACTTTTCATTTAATAATAATCTCTGAAACACCTGCTAGTTGCAATATAGTCCTCCAGCTTTTCAATGCGCTTCTGGTTTTCTTCAATCTCTCGAATCTTCTGCTTTATTTTGGCCTTTTATCGAAAGAAAGATATTTAAGAAATCTGTGTCTCACAAAAGCACAAAAGAAAATCATTTATAATCATTTCACATGTACCTCTGTCTCAATTTTCTTCCTCTCCTCTAGATCCAGTCTGTCCTGGTCGGCCTTTTGGTCCCTGTTAAACTTCTCTAGCTCCTGTGCCAAGGTAGCTGCACGCTTACTGGCCTCCTCCTTCAGCCTGTGATACTGCTTCACCTGTGATAACAGTAAAGTGTAAAATTAAACACTGAAATTTATAAACATAGTTGCATTTTCATATTTCCTGATTACAGCTAACCTGGTTCTCCTCCAGTGTCAAATCTTGGCCTTGACTCTGCGCTTCCTCTTCCATCCGTTCCTCAAACTCCTGCCTCGCCATCTCCACGGCACCCTGCTCTCGGTCCAGTTCCTCTATGTCTGCCTTACGCTTCTTGTACATCTTCTGGGCGTTCTGCAATGACTTTCGAGCCACCTCAAGCTTCTTAATTTTATGGGCAGTATTCTCCTTGGCCTTGATGTACTGTGGCCGTTTCTGATTCAGCTCAGCATCTTTCTCTCTAGAGGAGGTTAGATAAGTACTTCTTTAGCAAACTGTTACCATGAATTATAGTTAGACTATCATAACTATAATACTTTAAGTTTTCAGTGGGGACTTTTTATATATACACACAAAACGCATAACTCACTTTATCTCCTTCTCCACATTCTGCTGATCTCTCATCATTCTTCCCAGCTCTTTCTTCTTTTCCTTGAGCTCTTCCTCAACATGATCCATCTTCTTCCTGTCCTTCTCAATCTCACGGTTGCGCTGGGACAACTCTCGGTTCAGCTTCTCGATCTCCTCCTCATTATGGTAGAGTTTAAAGAGCTGTAGCTGAACATGAGCCCTGACCACCTCATCCTTCAGTCTCTGGTACCTCTCAGCCTGAACAGAGAGCAAAAGTTTAAACAATAATGCATTATCACTGCAGAATTGTGGAGCAGTAAAATGTAAGTTTACCTCCTCTTTTTCCTGTTTGGCCTCTTTGCGCTCTGCTGCGATGTTCTTCTTACGATGATAGTTGAACTGTGTGTCTTCTTCGGCTTTCACCATCTCTTTCTTTCTGCGGTCATACTCCTGGGCCAGCTCACCAGAGCGGGAGATCTCCTCAAACAAAGCTGTCCTCTCTTTAGGATTCTTCATGGCTATTGACTCCACTGCACCCTGCACAAAAAAAACACAAACACAGACAAAATCTATTTTACCTCAAACAGGCTATCTTATATTTTCAATAATTTTAGAGGTCATGTGCATGTATACCTGGAACACAAGAAAATTTCTGGCCTTAATAAGGATACCCAGTTTCTCCAGTTCCTCGCTGTACTCTGAAAGCCCGACCACCTTATTGTTGATTCGGTACTCTGAGGAGGAACCTGTAACAAAAAACTAGTTAGTCTCACAGGGTAAAATGATTTGTAGAACTAGTAAATAATGCAGATGATTTTTTTATTGTAGGTTTTTGGGATTATGAAGTTGTAACAACTTTCAGGACTTTCAGTAATTTAGTAACTATTTTTAACATTTACCAATGATAACCCGTGTGAAAGTGCATTCCTCTCCATTCTCCTCACAGTACACCATGCTCACAAAGGCACGGTTGGCTGCTGGTTTTCCCACTGGTGCTCCATGGATGAGATCCTTCAGGGTTTTAACACGCAGGTTACTGGTCTTCTCTGCTAATACAAAACTGATGGCGTCCATCAGGTTTGACTTCCCTAGAGAGCAGTGATTTTGGGTATTGAGTTGGTGGCATGGTTTATTATTTGACATTTTCAACAAGACTCTTGTGTTTGGCAAAGGCTCATTTCATATCTAGCAAGTTATGTATCCTAAACAGAGCTCAAAGTAGGCTGGTACGCACCGGTATGCAGTACCGGCACTTCTATATTTTAATCTGTTACGTTACCATCACTTTTTCTTGCGTACTGGTGTAGTGCCGAATTCTGTGAACCATCACAATTTTGTGACCCTAGTAAGCACTGTAGTGACGGTAGGTTAGGATTGGATTAGGATTAGGAGTAGGTTGGATTAGCTCAATACAGCTCTTACTAGGGTCACAGAATTCGGTGAATCACAGAATTCGGCACTACACTGACCGCCCCGCCCCCAGAATGCAATTTCCAATTTTCCAAGGGTTGCAGGTTGCAATTTCCAACCCTTGGGAGTACAAGCACATTATTTCTATATGTATATATATATATATATATTTATAATTTGACCAAATTTAAGTTTGATTGTTCCTGTTTTTGTTGTTGTTTTTTTTTGTGGTTTCTCTATTTTTTTCCCCTCACACCTCACATGTCATATCTAGGACTTTTATCTTCTTGGTAAACAAATACACAAAGCTTTGGAATAAACTGTAAACAGTACTGTTAACTGATAGTAATTTTTTAAAACATCTTTTTAAACATATATGAATGAATGTTATGAATAGCTTAATATGTAGCATCAAAAACAGAATAGAATATAGTAGCAAAAATAAATAAAAGTCTTTGTTTTTTGATACCTACACATTAAATGTCTTATCTTATTTTGTCTCTTTGGTAAACAAATAGGCTACACATTTTTTACAATATATTGTTTTTTATTAAAAATGTATTAATATTTTATTATGATGATTTTAAGCATATAATATGAATGGATATTACGAACAGCTTAATATGAGAGTTAGTAGCAAAATAAATAATGAATGGATGGCTTCCAAAAAAGTTTCTAAGACGGTTCTAATATGACCTACGAAAAAAAAAGAAAGAAAGATAGAAAAAACACTTTTTTTAAATATAAAAATCAACCTCTGTGACATTAACTTGGCCGGCGTTGAAAAAACACCCAAATATAATACATTTTGACTGTTAAAAATATAACCATGGCGCCTACATGTTAATGCAGTGTGCACAATAGACCCATGCAGCAGCAGCAGCAGCGCTGCATCCCTGCAGATCACCGCGCTGCATCAGCTCCTGAGAGAACACTTACCGGATCCATTTGGTCCAATTATTGCTGTAAATTTGTGAAACGGTCCGATTATTTGGCGTCCCTTGTAAGATTTGAAATTTTCGATCTCGATCAGCTTTAAATACCCCATGCTGACTGATTTATCTCAGGAGAGGCGTGTCAGACTGATGCTTTGGAGAGTCTCTGTGGCGATGCGCTTCTTCTCCGGACGTTGAATGATTTAAAACGAGCTGGCAATTACATATGTAACATATCGTCTTTCAAAGGTTAAACCTCTGAAACTATAATAATCTGATAAAATATCATTTTAACACGAACTGAAATGAAGGTCCAGACGTGTACACGCCCCCTGTCTAGAGCAGAATGCAGGCAAAATAAAAGTCTCAGCCAACAGCTCGTTTAGAGTGAATTCAGGCCACCTTTTAGTAGATCATGTTAATCTGCAGCAAAGTCAGCACTGTAAACAAAGAAAAATTGTTTTATTTCATAGAATAATTAGACTATTTTGCATCTCAGTTTGATGAAAAGACCATCAAGATATAATCCCAGCCTGTATAAATCCAGCCTCTGTTAAATGATTCGTCCTGAATATTAAATAATTATGACAATACAAACTTATCAACATCACCTCAATGATTAAGCCACTCATATCTAAGACCAGTTAAAAGAAGCTGCTGTTTATGGTACTAAAACTTGCTTCAGCACCAAAATTGTTACTATATATATATTGTAACATTTATATATATATTGTAACATATATATATATCAAGTTTGAATCAGTGTTTTTTAAAGTATCATTAAGATACTAACTATTATAGTTTTTATTAACATTTTGAATAATATTTTTAATTAGCTTTTCTTTTTTAGCTTAATTGTATAGTATTTGTTTTATATGCCTATATAGTTTAGTTTTATATAGGCATTACTTAATTTTATTTCAGTTTTAGTTTTAGTTTAGTACATAAAGGTAATGGAAATGTACGGAGCCCCTAAAGGGACATGGTGGTAGAAAACAATGGGAAGGAAGGACATTTTACGTGGTGGTGGAAAAAAAAATTGGGATGGGAGGAAATTTTTTTTTTCAAATCTTTTGCGTTCCCTCGCAAAGATGTTTTGCGTTCCCTCGCAAAGTTATAATCGTTCCCTTGCTGTGTGCTCGGACAAACACTTCCCCTTTAATGTCCCGCTGGCTGGCAGTAGTGTTTCAGTTAGTAACATACGTTAATAATGCACACAAATAATGCGCGGCTCATAGAGTTTGAACTTGTTGGACTCAAAAATGAAGAAATGCAGTCAGTGCTTATGTCAAGCAGTTCAGTTGGCAATATATTCACAGATTCGAGCTTCCCGGATTAATACTTGTGAGCTAAACGTTGTTAAAACACAAATGCAGCTTCCAATCATAGTAACCCAGACAACAAGCTACAACAACCCAATTTTCCTCAAATGTGCTTTATAATAAATTGGTCTCTATGAACAAGCGGCAGAGATACCCGTCTGAAGGGACCGTGTGAAAAGTGCAAAACCCAAAACCCTTTTGCTCATTTTATATTACGAATAATACTCAATAACTTCACTGTAACACAATGTACTGTCACCAAATTCAGTTCATACATCACTGCTCTCCTGCTGGTTATAGGTACTACAACACTTAGTTTGGCAAGTAGCACATAAAGGCCTTCTTTACACAAATGATGTTGGTACACAGCTTACAGACTTACAACAGCTTTTGCATGATAATTGCTTACTGGATTTGATGGCATTACAATTTATTTAATATTTTTACTAATAACAGTTAAGTTATTATTATATTATTTTATTTAATAATTAATAATCATAAACGTTATGCTTTAAAAAAAAAGTGTTGGGTTTTGCACTTTTCAGACGGTCCCTTCAGGCGTGTATCTCTGCCGCCTGCTCATAGAGACCAATTTATTATAAAGCACATTTGAGGAAAATTGGGTTGTTGTAGCTCGTTGTCTGGGTTACTATGATTGGAAGAAGCTGCATTTGAGTTTTAACAACGTTTAGCTCACGAGTTATTAACCCGGGAAGCTCGAATCTGTGAATATATTGCAACTTTACTGAACTGCTTGACATAAGCACTGACTGCATTTCTTCATTTTTGAGTCCAACAAGTTCATTATTTGTGTGCATTATTAACGTATGTTACTAACTGAAACACTACTGCCAGCCAGCGGGACATTAAAGGGGAAGTGTTTGTCCGAGCACACAGCAAGGGAACGATTATAACTTTGCGTGGGAACGCAAAACATCTTTGCGAGGGGAACGCAAAAGATTTGAAAAAATAAATTCCTCCCATCCCAAATTTTTTTCCACCACCACGTAAAATTTCCTTCCTTCCCATTTTTGTTTCTACCACCATGTCCCTTTAGGGGCTCCGTAGAAATGAGAAATGTTGCCTTGGTAATTATTGAAATAATTTTCTTTAATGTTATATTTTATTTCAGTTAAAGAACTTTTTATGGTTTTAGTTTAGTTAACTGTAATAACCCTGGATTGTAAACAATTAAATTTTAACATGAATAATATATGTCTGTCAAACATATCCCATAACGTTGCTACTGAAGGCGCGCCACAGACCGTGCAACAGTTACCATGGCAACAGCAAACTGCGCTTCAAACACAACAGGAGAGTTGACACACTGTCGTTCGTCGAACACAACTAGTATTAATCAGTAAAGTTTTATTTTTTGACATTTTATTATATGACAGATCATGTACAAGGTTGATTTGCCAGTGGATGAGTCTGTGCAGCAGGCGGTGGAGCGGCGTCGGGCCGCAGAGGCTGAGCGCAAGGGCCGAATATTCAACACCAGAGACCGAGTGATCGGCGTGGACCTGCGCGCGCTCCACAAACAGCAGGAGGAGAAACGGGAACGACTGGAGATGGAGAAGCAGCGAGACATGGCTCATGGTAAGACACACAACTTTTGCAGGTTGTTTGTCTCTCACTACTTCTGTACTGCATCAAAACAGGCTTCAAAACAGAAAGTTTAAGCATTAAGCAATTATTTTTATAAACTTTTCGTCTTGAGTGCTTCTCCTGCTTCCATTTATCAACCACAGTCAGATAGAAAAACAATGGTCTGTGAAATGCAGAATTGATGTGTTATTTGTTATTCAGATCTCTTGCGCTTATCTCTGGATGAAACGACACTGCAACAGAAAAAAGAGGAGGAGGAGTTGCGAAGAGAGCTGGCGCGGGACTTGGTACAGTATCGAGCGATACATCAACGTGCTGAGGACAGTCGTGATGCAGATATCAATTATGACCGACAGGAGGCGCCAGATGCCAGCATCTCTGTCTCGGACTCAGCATTGGGACCGGCCAGTATGCAAGTGTTTTTGGTAAGAAAGTACAGCAACAAATGACATGGACATGAACTTTTCCATCAGCATTTTAGTTTATAATTTATATTTGATTTTGAATGTGTAAGGAAAATATTTGTTAACTATTGTAGTTTTTTTGTAACTTTTATGCACCTGTTAGCTTTTTGTAGCTAACTAGTCTTATGGTGTAACAAATGAAAGTTCTAATATTCCATGTAGTCTCTCAATTAAAACAGCCTTAAAGACTGAATAATAATTCTATAATAGAAAACAATTGTTTTATCAGAAATATAGCATGTCACACTGCAGGACACCGCTATTCTTTGAATATGTTTATTCACATTCGGTCAGGGAGAAGGAATTAATGAGAATGAAAAGAAGAGAGCTCAGATGGAGATGAACGAAAGAAACCTGAGAGCTCAAAAGGAAGAGAGAGAGAAACAAGAAAGGGAACAGAAAAACAAAGGTAAACAGATATTATATCCCATTTTGCCTTGTAACGCTAAAATAGAAAGGACGGTAATGTAAGTATATTTCACCATGGTTAGTAGCAGAGGTGCAGAAAGGATCTGAGCATGCATATTATATCTGTGTTTGTGTGTGCAGAGCTGCTAACCGACAGGGAGTTGGTGGAAAAAGACCTCAGGGCAGTGCAGCTGAATGCCCTGGAGGAGGAGTGCAAAAGAGTGGCCCGCATTGCACTCAGTCATTATAATCAAGCTCAGGTATTACTTCACCACTAAACTAATAAGCACAATCGTTTGTGTTTATTTTTATTAGATTAGTAAAACATTAACCTGTTTACTGTCACCCCCATTTTGAGCAAAGATCTAAACTTAAATGGTTGTAATTCATGAATGCTTCATAATACAGACCTAAGCTTGGTCTCTTTTTAAAAAATAAACTCAGAATGTTTTCACATTTTCATTTTGTAAAAAATCAATCTAGAAGTCTAGAAGTCCCAGTTACACATCTTACATGTATTTACTATAGTAATAACAGTAAATTATGCATAATTACAAGCAACTAACCCCAAACCCTAACCTTAAAGAGATAGTTCACAAAAAATTTTTAATTCTGTCATCATTTACTCACCCTCAAGTTGGCACCATTGATTTCCATAGTATGGAGGGAAAAAAATGGTGCCCCACAACTGTTTGGTTACAAACGTTCTTCAAAATATCTTCCTTTGTGTTCAGCAGAACAAAGAAATTACCAACAGAGTAGTATGTCCAAATACATAGCATTCGAAAAAGTAGGCGTAAAGTCCCGGATGACCTACTTCTTCTGCCGAGATTCTGTAGTGCGCATTCGATGGACACTTTACTATCCCATTAGGCTATGGGAGAGGATTTATGAATGGCAGTGAAACGCAACTGATGCTAGTAGGTCACGTCACAGTAACAACATGGCAGATATAGTACGTCCAAATTTCATTCTTAGTACTGGCATTCATATTAGAACGTCCTTTTTTTTTTTTTTTTACACTAGGCGAAGTAAATTCAAATGTAGTACCTATTCAGACAGTGTGATTTAGGATGCAGTGCATGACTTTCTTTCTTCTGTGGAACAGAAGTACTGAAGAATGTTCATACTGCTATTTTACAAAGTACTACAAAAGCATATAGTGAGTTTAAAGCTCCAAAAAGGGAAAAAAATAGGTAAAATCACACAGAATCATTGCCTTAAGGTGTAATTGACCCTTCGCTGGGAGTTTGATTGACAGGCGATCTAACCAATCATAATGCCAAATGCTCT
>RJVU01036174.1:3315278-3330437 GCA_003731715.1 Anabarilius grahami | reverse complement strand
ATATTATATCCCATTTTGCCTTGTAACGCTAAAATAGAAAGGACGGTAATGTAAGTATATTTCACCATGGTTAGTAGCAGAGGTGCAGAAAGGATCTGAGCATGCATATTATATCTGTGTTTGTGTGTGCAGAGCTGCTAACCGACAGGGAGTTGGTGGAAAAAGACCTCAGGGCAGTGCAGCTGAATGCCCTGGAGGAGGAGTGCAAAAGAGTGGCCCGCATTGCACTCAGTCATTATAATCAAGCTCAGGTATTACTTCACCACTAAACTAATAAGCACAATCGTTTGTGTTTATTTTTATTAGATTAGTAAAACATTAACCTGTTTACTGTCACCCCCATTTTGAGCAAAGATCTAAACTTAAATGGTTGTAATTCATGAATGCTTCATAATACAGACCTAAGCTTGGTCTCTTTTTAAAAAATAAACTCAGATTGAATTTTTACAAAATGAAAATGTGAAAACATTCTAGAAGTCTAGAAGTCCCAGTTACACATCTTACATTTATTTACTATAGTAATAACAGTAAATTATGCATAATTACAAGCAACTAACCCCAAACCCTAACCTTAAAGAGATAGTTCACAAAAAAATTTAAATTCTGTCATCATTTACTCACCCTCAAGTTGGCACCATTGATTTCCATAGTATGGAGGGAAAAAAATGGTGCCCCACAACTGTTTGGTTACAAACGTTCTTCAAAATATCTTCCTTTGTGTTCAGCAGAACAAAGAAATTACCAACAGAGTAGTATGTCCAAATACATAGCATTCGAAAAAGTAGGCGTAAAGTCCCGGATGACCTACTTCTTCTGCCGAGATTCTGTAGTGCGCATTTGATGGACACTTTACTATCCCATTAGGCTATGGGAGAGGATTTATGAATGGCAGTGAAACGCAACTGATGCTAGTAGGTCAAGTCACAGTAACAACATGGCAGATATAGTACGTCCAAATTTCATTCTTAGTACTGGCATTCATATTAGAACGTCCTTTTTTTTTTTTTTTAACACTAGGCGAAGTAAATTCAAATGTAGTACCTATTCAGACAGTGTGATTTAGGATGCAGTGCATGACTTTCTTTCTTCTGTGGAACAGAAGTACTGAAGAATGTTCATACTGCTATTTTACAAAGTACTACAAAAGCATATAGTGAGTTTAAAGCTCCAAAAAGGGAAAAAAATAGGTAAAATCACACAGAATCATTGCCTTAAGGTGTAATTGACCCTTCGCTGGGAGTTTGATTGACAGGCGATCTAACCAATCATAATGCCAAATGCTCTTATGTCCGACAAAGCAGTCTGGGGAGTTAGTAGAATAACGTCGATGGACTTGAACTTGAAAAACTGTGTCTCTTTCCGCGGTTGAAACAACATTCATTCTGATGTTCTTTCATGTTTATTTTCATCACTTTATAACATTAAGGTTGGACCACTGGAGTCACATGAACTGTTTTAAATACGTTATTAGTACCTTTCTACGGAGCCCCGCACATGACATGTAAGAAAAAAAATGAAATCGTGCGCACGTTTTAGTAAATCGAGGGATCGAATTAATAAATCGAGTGCACGATTTAGCCTACTATTTTTTTCCTGCATGTCATGTCCAGGGCTCCGTACCTTTCTGGGCACTGAAAGTGTAAATTAACTGGCTGGCAATAGAGGCCTCACTGAGCCATTGGATTTCATCAAAAATATCTTAATTTGTGCTCCGAAGATGAACGAAGGTCTTACGGGTGTAGAACGCCATGAGGGTGAGTAACTACTGACCTTATTTTCATTTTTGGGTGAACTAACCCTTTAAAGAACCACAAAACGATATTTATTGTTTAAATTTCTTTAAAAATTACAATATTTGAAATTTGAGACTTTGTTTCATACCAAAAGTAATCTGCTCTGTCTTGTCTTTTGACACGTTGTCAGTGTACTCTTTGCTCCGCAATGTATTTTTCACTGCGTGAGAACTTGATGTGTGGCGTGAGAGCGCCATGGTCTGTCGAAAATAGCAAAAGTAACTAAAGGTCTTTGCGAACAGTCAATTGAGGTCAATATGCACAAACACGGGTTTGAAATGACATGTGGGTGAGTAAATCATGACAGCATTTTCATTTCGAAAACCCACAACGGCACCATAGATCTTTGAGGTGAAAGGTCAAGGTAACATTTGACCTCCCCTTGCAGGCGGAGGAGAGGATGGAGAAGGAGCGACAAGAGAAATTGAGGAGAGAGGGAGAGGAGCTGGCAGAGGTACGGTACATAGTGACCTCTGACCTCCTGACAGAACGACCAGAGGCTGCAAAGAGAATAACAGAATCCTCAGCTGAGGGTCCACGAGTCCTGACCGACCGCTGGAAGGGCATGACCCCACAGCAAATCAGTGATATCCACAGAAAGAGAGAGGAACAGTGCTTTGAGAAAGAGGTTAAGATCCTGCCCTGACATGTGCCATTTGAGCATGTGTTTATTGTCATCATGAAAGTAATCCTCTTTTCTCTCTTTCCAATTTCACCAGAGACTGAGAGAGATGGAGAGGCAGAGAGATATGGCCTGGGATTACCATCTGACAGAGCAGGTCAGACAGCAGGAGAGAGAGGAGACAAGAGACAAGGAGCTGCAGAGAGAGAGGAGAGTTCAGCTCGATAAATACAATCAGCAGCTGGCACGAGAGCAGCAAGCGCAGTGAGTGCCACATTCATAAAAAAATTAATTAAAAAAACACAGCAGGACACAAGCAGAATGAATACAACTGAAAATTAAACAATCAAGAATAGTAAAGTCAACATAAAATGTTCCAGGTGTACAATTCACCAGTGCACATTATTCCATATTATGTTTTTGTTATCTTTAATCTAAATGAAACAACTTGCTCCTCTCCAACATCTTTCATTTTTGGCTGTCAGCTAGACCACAAGTTATCTACAGTAATAGTCAAATAATTATTTTAGGCTATACTGTGGTTGGTAATGCAAGCTTTCCAATATATTGTAATGCCAATAATTGAGTTTCACAATCAAAAGTCCCATCCTGCATTTTTTCTTGTTGAATATTCTGTTTGACTTTATACACTACTGTTCAAAAGTTTGTGGTCAGTAAGATATTTTATTAAGTTAATACTTTATTAAACTATAATGCATTAAATTGATGAAGGTGACGATAGATATGGCCACAAATATTATTTCAAATAAATGCTGTATATTATATTCATTAAATAATCCTTAATTTTTATCATGGTTTCCACAAAAATATTAAGCAGCACAACTGTTTTCTATGGCACCCCTAAAGGGACATGGTGAAGGAAAAAAAATATGAGATGAAAGAAAAATTGCACGTTCTCTCGCAAATTATTTGCGTTCCCTCGCAAAAATGTTTGCATTCTGCAGAGAAACTTTGCGTCCGTTGCAAAGAGCTCAAATGGTTTTGCGGGCGAATGCAAAGTGTCTTAGGGAACGCAGAACGTTTTGCAAGAAAATGCAAAATTTATCTCGGGAACGCAATGGTTTTGGTAGCAAACGCAAAATTTCTCGGGGGAACGTAAAACGTTTTACGAGCAAATGTAAAATTTCTTGGGGGAACACAATGGTTTTAATGAGCAAATGCAAAGTTTCTCAGGGGAATGCAATGGTGTTGCTACCAAACGCAAAATTTCTAGGTGGAACACAAAAAGTTTTGCGAGCAAACGCAAAATTTCTTTGGGGAACGAAATGGTTTTGCTTGCAAACAAAAATATCTTGGGGCAACGCAATGGTTTTTTGAGCAAATGCAAAGTTTCTCGGGGGAATGCAATGGTGTTGCTAGCAAACGCAAAATTTCTCGAGGGAACGCAATGGTTTTACGAGCAAATGCAAAATTTCTCGTCAGAACACAAAATGTTTTGCAAGCAAATGCAAAATTTCTTGGGGGAACAAAATGGATTTGCTAGCAAACAAAATTTCTTGGGGGAACGCAATAGTTTTGCAAGCAAATGCAAAGTTTCTCAGGGAAAGGCAATGGTGTTGCTAGCAAACGCAAAATTTCTCGGAACACAAAACGTTTTGCAAGTAAAAGCAAAACATTGCGAGAGATGGTTGTGTTATGTTCCTCCCATCTCATATTTTTTTCCATCATCATGCCCCTTTAGGGGCTCCGTAGTTTTTAACATTGATAATAAGAAATGTTTATTGAGCACCAAATCAGCATATTAGAATGATTACTGAAGGATCACCTGTCATTGAAGACTAGAGTAAATTATGAAAAAATTACATTTAAAAATAATTATATAATACATTTTAAATTTTATTGAAATATAATATTTTAAATATAATTTAAATACAACATAATATATTCTTAAATACAGTTGTTTAAACTGTAATATTTAATTATATTGCCTATCAAATAAATGCAGCCTTGGTGAGCATAAGAGACTCATTCAAAACATTTTAAAAATCGTACTGACCCTAGACTTTTGAACATCAGTGTACGTTACAGTACAGAAGTAAAATTTCAAAGTTCATTTTGACAATAACACCAAAAATTATTTGTGTGAATGTAAATTCTAAGTAAATTCTAGTTTTAATAATTGTATAATAATGCTATTAGAATGTTTAAACTATTTTTTTTTGTTCTTGTTTTTTCAGCCAACACTACCTGGACAGGCAGCTGTATACAAACCGTCCTACAGTTCAGTACTTCACCCAGTTCAACACAAGCTCTCGATAAAGCATCATCCCATTCCATCCTTCTGCTGCACAAGAAATAAAGTGCTACTGAGTTTCAAATCACTGTATATGTTTGACATTCATAAATTGGACTTTTGTAGGTATCATTCCTTATAGTTGCCTTCATAAAATGTTATATAGTGATGTATTTTCACATAAACAAACAACTGTAGATGATTCCATTGATTTTATTTAAGAAGTATTTACTTGCACTGGCTGATTGGTAATGCAGATACAATAGCAAAATTCATATCTAGTTAATGTATCCCACCCTTACTGACCCCTTCAGTCCACAAACACCACAGGGGAATGTGACCAATACAGTCCCACAGCCTCATTCATCTGGTCCTTCATTTATTTTCACATCATATGCAGTAACAAACAGAACATACAAGAGGAATAAGAGACTATTATGTCAAGCTTATTTATGCATTAAGCCTACAGTTTAAGATGCATTATGAGCTTGAATGCGTACATTTGACAAGTAACAACAGAAACGGCAACGTTCGTTTGCTAGTCGAGCTTTAAATTGTGCCCTCCCACCCAGTTTTACTTGCAGTAGCAGAGGGCAGTATAGTGGATATCCGAGTTGATTCGCCTCAATACACAGTCAAGACACTGACAAAATACACAAGTCGTCTAGCAGCAGTTCAGTTGAATATTGAGTTGAATATAATTTGCATCACTTCCCCTTCCTGTAAGAAAATAGATCTCTAAGAGACTTTTGTCCTGAGTGTGTCTGTACAGCTTTTGTGAGGGAGGCTAACACAGTTCGAGCAGTCTGGCCCCCACAGCTATCCCAGAGGGCTGGGAATCACTGCAAAAGCCTGCCGCAAGACAGTGGTCTCAAAGATCTGAGTCAGCACGCTTCTATTGCTCCCTGGAAGTGTGTGTGTGTGTGTATGCAGTGTGCAAAATAAGATGACTGCGTCCTTCCTCTCGCACCGCTTCTGCAGCGATAGATTCTAATCAGATACGCACAATACTGCCTTTCTTCAGCACTCGGGGAAACTATAAGCGCAATCATGTTTTGCCGGTAGCTTCAATTAGCTTTTTTTTTTGTCTCTTTTATCCAATCAGCTTTTTTTTTCAGAACCTGCAACATTTATTTATCAAAGGACTTTTTCTTCGTTTTTTAAAACTATGCACTACTCATCTACCACACTCAAATCACAACTAACAAGTTACTTTAAAGTTAAAAAAGGTTACAAAACTCAATTTCAAAACCTAAAACAATCAACAAGACACATAGTTTTCAACATCATAACAAACAATCTTTTGGGCTATATTTACATTCATCTGGAAATTAAGAGTTTTTTTTCCCTGTGCCCCTCTCTTGAGAAATACCAGATGTGCCATAGATTCTCTCAGTGCTATATTCTGCTATATTTGTTTATCAATTGTCAAATCAAATGAAGCATAAAGAGAACAAATGCTATTTGGTATACTGGTATGGAACAATTCCCACCCAAACAAAGCATACATTCTGTGTAATAAGACACAAGCCAATACATGATTGCATTTTATGTAACCAAACTAAACTGTGAGTGTGAAGTACTCTCTTACAACCCTATCTAACTCAACACGACCTCACAACTACGCACCTTGCGTGTGTATTCTTATGGCTTTACACCAACAGGACTGCAAGAGAGAATCGATCAATACAGTTTAATACAATGCAGAAAACAAGGATTAAAAACACAGACACATACAGAGAGGGAGAAATAAATATGAGATGGTGGTGGTGATGTTGATGTAGGCAGGCACAGGAACCGATGGAGATGAAAGAGATTTTTAATACTGTATTTGGCTAAATTGATAGATGCTTATATGTACAGCTTGCTATAAACGATCTTATGTCGTAGAGTCATTGCATCTCATGTATTTACAGTACGGAACTCTATAATTGTAACTGAGGGGATGCCGATATGTATCTTCCATTGAATCATGACAATATTACAACAAATCAATGTACAGATGACTTAAAGGTGCCATAAGCAAATTTTATGGAATGAAAGAAAATGGAAGGTGGGGGATTGGTTCTATCCATCTGCAGTTTACTGTAAGTGAGGGGCGGGGTTTAGGCGGACTAAAAGGCTGTTTCACCGGAAGATAGAGTTATTAGATTTTGATTAAAAAAAGTTGGCAAAAAAATTATTCTGTCCGAATACATTGCGAATTTCGATGGAGAAAGATGTTTTTAGTAGCATACGGTGTTGTGCCGAATTTTAGCCCCCTTGCCAAATTATTACCCTCCTCGTTGAAGTCGCTACCTAATCCTAACCCCTCCCCCACACCAACTCCTATTACTAGGGGGGTAAAATTCTGTCAGGGGGTCGAAATTCGGCACAACAACGGCATCTACCAGCAGGGGCGAATGGGTCCAAGCTAACCATGCTAATCTTTATAGGGTGGGGTTTTGGAAAAGGGGGCGTGTCTAAGTCAGTGGCTAAGACTGAGAAGTTTCTTGATAGCTAACATAGCTTCCACACCTTTAAAACATGACACAAAAGTGAATCTTGCGTAAAAAAAATTTAATTAATAATAAATTAATTATAAAAATGGTTCAGGCAAGTCTTCAAAGAAAAAACTAAATGGTAGAGACGCACAAAACACAATAAGTTGATTAAACTTCGATTAAGGCCCTCAGCTTCTCTCTTCTCTCTCACACCCTTCTTCCACAACGCTTCTTTATTGACTAACAGGTGAATCCGACTCCATGTTTGATTTGGCATCTGCCACAGGAGCTCAGCGTATGCTTTATTTTTCACCGGATTATCAAAGAAGTCTCTTCTGGAGATGTTCTTGTCACGTCTATATAACTGTAAACGGCTATAGCCTATTTTATATCGCAAAATGAGAGATAATATCTGTAAACAACGAGCATGGCAGTCTATTTGTTATATGTCTGTCGAATGTTTTCCTCTGGCTGTGTTAAAAGTGTTGTGTTGGTCCAATTACGTCTGAAGTAAGTTCCAGCAGTGGCTCTGGTAGGTTTTCTTGGCATCTGTTGTGTGTGTAGGTCTCATTATTGTGGGTTTTCGATTATTTGGTTAATCATGAGCGGTTGCAACAGGTGGGCACATGTGTGAATCCACGTTTGGTCTCGGGCTCGCCCGGCTAGTCAAGGAAGGCGGCGGAGTTGGGCAGGCCGAGGTGGGAGATGGCTGTGGCAGGATTTAGAGGGGAACTTTCCTGAGTCTCAGGGTCAGGAACATCACGGACGCCGCTGCTCTGACTGGCCAGCGACTCGTCCATGAGGACTTCGGTCTGCACGCTGTTGCTGTTGGCGTAGTCGTCTAGAGCATCATCGGTACATAGTTTACTGTCCTCACACAGAGACGGCTGACTGGCCGTTCGCTTCTCCTCGATGTCACTGCGCAAAAAGGGGGAGGGGAAGAAGTAGAAGNGGGGGGGAGGGGGGAGGGGGGGGGGGGAGAAATACAAATAAAGCTACAAATATATACCAAGTGCGACATCTAAAAGGTACATCAAGAATGCCACTCTGTGCATGCAAGGAAAAGTATTGAGAAAGCCTTGCATGCAAAACAAACGCCGCCACTGCAAAGCATACCTCTCCAGAGATCTGCAAATCATTGGGAAGAGCATTTAGGAGAGAAAGAAAGAACATAAGAAACAAGGAAAGGAAATTTCTGCAATAATATTTTAAACTTCACCACACCTGTACTCTCCAAAACCCTCATTATTCATCGGCCGAGCTTCAGAATCTATCTGGCCTTCTTCTTTCTCTTTAACTGTAAGGAGATCAAAATTCAAGGATATTTCCAAATTTGTTAGTAGTGTCAGGTGACTAATCGCTTATTAGATGGTTAAATTGATTAGAATGGTGTGTGTGCTGTTGCGAGTGTATTTTACCTGAGTATTTTCCACCTTTGCTTCGTTTTATGAAACATAGAATGAGCAGTACCAGCAGCAACAGCACAAGGGCGCTGATGAGTCCAATGAACCAGCTTTCAGTCACAAACCCATCACGTTTCTCCATGACTACTTAAGCAGAGGGGGAAAAATGCTGTTATGAATGTCTTGACACTTTGTTTTATATCAAAGGGATAGTTCACCCAAAAATAGAAATGCTGTCATAATTTACTCTCCGTCATGTCGTTCCAAACCTACATTAGAATTCACTACCGTTTGGGTCAGAAAGATTTTTTCTCTTTCTTTTAATGAATACTTTTATTCAGCAAGGACGCATTAAATGAATCAAAAGTGACATTTATAATGTTACAAAAGATTTGTATTTCAAATAAATGCTGTTCTTTTGAACTTTCTATTCATTAAATAATCTAAATGTATTAAAGAAAAAATGTACATGAAGAAAAAAAATGAATGTTAAGGAATGTTTCTTGAGCACCAAATCAGCATATTAGAATGATTTCTGAAGGATCATGTAAGACTGGATTAATTAACTTTTGAACCGTAGTGTATATTTAGCTTTTTCAATAAACAAAAAAAGTGGAATTTTGAAGAATACTCTTTGAAGTGACCTTGTCTGTCAAGCTCCAAATCGAGCAATAGTCATCTGGGCCACATTTATTATACTTTTAGGATTTTACTTGTTCTTTTTGGAGCTTGAAAGATACTATGAAAATCACAGTATGGAAAATATTAGACAAATTTACTTAAAAAACATCCAGGTTTGGAACAAGATGAGGGTAAAGAGAGTAACTGAAGACAGTTTTCATTTTTGGCTGTACTATCCCATTAAGGTTACAAGAAAACATCCTCTGCACTCCATTTTCCAGCCCAAAAGCTTATCTTCAAGGATGTTCATGAAAGCTCTTCAGTGGTCTGGACATATATAGCACATCAGTGCAATTTATTATAAAAAGCATTAAGAGGGCTGTTTTGTGATTACATGTTCCAGCTGTCTGGATCTTATCTGTCCAGATAGTCTTGTTTCCTAAGTCAATCCGCAGGTGGTACTGGGATCCGGGCTGGAGCCCCTGCAGCGTGTAGAAAGACTGAGAGCTGTTTACTTTTTCAGAGTGCTTCCATTTGCCTTTGCCTGGACAGAACACAATACAATATAAATCAAAACACACTCGTTTGTATTCTCTCTCAGGTACTGAAAGGGTAGAGGCACTAACTAACTAAACTAAGAGAACAGGTAATAAAGCTGCTACTTCCTGATTTGCTAATCGATGAATGAGCTTGTGTTCAATCATTCTCAAATCACATCCTGTCTATACGGCACGTACCATCCCCTCTCAGGTAATGAATAAGGAATCCCACGTTTCGCTGTCTTTCTTTCGACACCCAGGTCAGGTTGATGGATGTCTCTCCAATCGATAAGCTAATGTTGGAGGGTGGACCTGTTCACACACAGAAACAAAACAAGTCACACTTAGATCTACTTAAATCTGATGATCGTTTGTTACATTTGGTTGTTCCAATATAAATCAAATATGTATTGGCTGTGATTGTGTCCAGTGTTGGGGGTAACGCATTACAAGTAACAAAATATCTGAGTTACTTTTTCGAATTAGTAACGTAAGTTACTTTGTTTTCCCATTTATTGACTGACACCTCTTCAGAATACTCAGAATATTATCCAAATGTACAATAATTAAATGTTTAGTAATACAAATATACTTTATGTATTTAATCTCACTTTATTAACCAAGGTCTTTGCAGCTGATCAAATTCAACCATACCAATAAGCAAAACTGACTTACAATTGTTTAATTTTTTCTTTTTTTAAAGAGTGTTAAACTTTCTTGTCCTGCAACCTATTTTTACAATCCAGAATGGCAGCACAGCTGAAAGGTTTGTTTGAGCTGCATTCTCTACTGTACAGCTGTGAATTTGCATTTTCTTCAGCCTGAGGCTTATTCATTTCACTTTTGCCATTTTTTTAAATAAAAAAACAAAATAAACAAGCCAGCCCAGCCCAGGAGAGAAAAAGTAACACAAAAGTAACATAACACATTACTTTCCATAAAAAGTAATTAAATTATCTACTTTTTTAGGGAGCAATGCAATAATGTAATGCATTACTTTTAAAGGTAACTTTTCCCAACACAGATTGTGTCACTTTCACAAATTTTCAGTGTGGACACATAAATTACTTGTCGCTAGAAGTGTGTCGCATCATGTCTGGTCAGGACATAGTGTTTGAAATGTGTTTGAAAACATTCCATCATCAAGTAAAACCCCTCAAAACGCATGTGCAGTTACAGCAGATACAACTCCAGATAAATCATTCAGTGATCAGTAAAGTGTTGCACCTCCATCCAGTGTGGTAGCTCCCTCTCTAATGATTGGCAGTCCTTCTCCGGCAGCCGTGTATCCCCGCAGGTAGAAGCGGTAACGGCTGCGAGGGTCCAGCTTTAACTTGAAGTGATTCTTGGCATGGTCACTAATCTTTTCTACCTGCATAGGACTGTCTTCATTATCAACTGCAGAGAAATGGGGGGGGGAGAACAAATGTGTAAAAATATTGTTTTAAAACAGGTTAGTGATTTTATATTTAGTAGTTATAGTTGTTTTAAAATTTTAACCACCCAGCACTTTTATGTTGCTAAGGTTTTCTGGGCATTTTCGAGAGTTTCTATGCAGTTTCTAAGATGATCTGATTGTTTTATTCATTTACATTTACATTTATGCATTTGGCAGACGCTTTTATCCAAAGCGACTTACATTGCATTATACTATACATTTGTATCTGAGTATATTCATTGCTTCTCAGTTGCTAATGTGTTTTGAGAGTTTTTTGAGTTGCTATGCAGTTGGTAGGGTGTTCTAGGTGGTTTCTAGGGTGTTCTGAGTGGCTTTTAGTGTGTTGCTATGCAGTTGCTAAGATGTTATGGGTGTTTGTTCAAACAGTATATATATTGTTAAGATGTTTTGAACGCTTTTTTGTTTGTTGCTAATGCAGCTAGGGTGTCCTAGGTGGTTTCCAAGATGTTGCTATGCAAAGGTTAAGGTGTTTTGAGTTTTTTGGGTTACTATGTAGTTGCTAAGGTGATTTGATTGTTTTGAGTTTTTTGTGTGTTGCTATGTAGTTTCTATGGTGTTCTAGGTGGTTTCTAGGCTGTTGCTAGGAGATATCTAGAGTGTTCTGATTAGATGCTAGGTGGTTGTTTACCTGGAGTGTTTTTTGCGCTGCTATGCAGTTGTTATGATGTTCTGAGTGTTTCTAGAGTGTTGCTAGGTCGTTGCTAAGGTGTTCTGAGTTTTTTAATGTGCTGTTTTGCAGTTGCTAAGATGATCTGATTGTTTTTTTTACATTGCTCGCAGTTACTTAGGTGTTTTGAGAGGTTTTTTTTATTGCAGTTAGGGTGTTCTAGGTGGTTTCTAGGGTGTTACTAGGGTGTTCCGAGTGTTGTTTTTTTTAGGTTCTGATTAAATGCTTTGTGGTTGTTTACCTGGACAAGTCAAAAGAGTGTCTAAACATAGATTGTTTCCTTCTTTCATCTATTTTTTTTTTCAACCATTATATTGTATTTTCATGTATCCTGCCAAAATGTAATACTTCTGATGCTTAATGTTTACTGCTTCTATTACTGATGAGAATGAATTAGGCTGTTAGATGACACACTTTGTTGATACTGTAAAATGTATCCATTCAGGATTCCATTCGGCTGGATGGGTGGAGTCCAACGCAGTATCATTTCTGTCTCTGATGGGCTTTCCAAAAGTAAAGATGACGGAGAACCAGGTACTGAAAAAAATGGATGACAGTATTTGAAACCCTCACCTTGCTTCATCTATTTTTACTTTTTGTCTCTCGTTCTTACCTCCTTCTGGAGTGTGGAAAGTGAGGGGTTCAGACTGGGGTCCTTCTCCTTTATAATTAAAGACACTTACAGCCAGTGCGTAATGGGAGTAGGGCTGCAGGTCTCCCAGAATCATCTTCTCCTCATTACTGTCCGTCGTCACAACTGAGATGTTTGTCGGCTTGCCCTCCCTTACACGCTCCCGTCTGAGGTGTCTGCTTTCTGGCACAAAGTGCAGCAGATAAATCTATATGATGGATGATAGACAATTTGTTGAAGATATTTTACATCTCACATTTTTTTAATATTTTGGCTGAGCTAAATACAGCACCGTATGTTACCTTGTAACCCTGCAGACGACCCCTTACAGTTTCTTTGTTCACGGGCGCCCATGTGACTTTAATAGCAGTGCTGTTGATCAGAACCAGTCCCACATCCAGAGGGGCCTCAAGAGGGTCTGATAGGGAGAAAGAGCACCCGCATTTTGAATTCCTTTAAAACGTCTGTCTCAGGATTAACGTGAAACTAAAATCTTTGTTTAATTGGGGTGAATTGAGATGTATAACCTTACAGGAAGATGTCAGGAAAAGTAGCAGCAAAAATATCAAACATGACAAACTCACAGTCCTCTCCTGAGTATCCAATGGCGGATTTGGGCTCTGGACCTTCTCCCATCTCATTAACAGCTTGCACTTTAATGTCAAAGGCAGAGAAGTTGCCCACATCTGTGACGATGAAGGGTGGAGAGGTGATGTATTTGGTGTGCCAGGACGGACCACTGCCCAAAACTTTCCTCCACATCACTTTGTAGCGAAAATCTGGGCCGTTGAAACTACGCCTGTCCAACTCCTGCAAGAACACAGACTCAGTCTTGAGATAAAATGTATCTGGGAATTTCAAATGTTGGCAGTAAATACAGGGATTCCTTTTCTTATCGGTTTATTTACATGAACTGTCTGGATGAACTGATTCACTAGAATGAATCAGACTTTTTCAGAGATTGGATCATTTGTAATGAACCAATTCACTATAATGAATCAAACATTCCAACATTACTGTACATACGAGAGAGAGTGAGATGACCGTTTAGGATGAACTAATTCACTATAATTAATCATAGTTTTCTAACACTACATGTGAAAAAGATAGGACCCGTTAAGGTGAAATGATTCGCTAGGATGAACTTTCAATAACTTTTCTACCACTGCATATGAGAGTGAAAATTGACAGTTTAGGATGAACTCATCCTCTAGAATGAATCAGACTTTGCAATGCTAGATATGAGAGTGTCAGATGAGCATTTAGGTTGAATTGATTCACTTGAATGAATCAGACTTTCTAATGCTACAAACGTATGAGAGAGAAAGGGCCTTTTGGGATCAACTGATTAACTAGAATGAACCAGACTATTCTAACACTACATATGAGAGAGAGGCGGAGAGGACTGTTTAGAATTAAGTGATTCACTAGAATGAATCTGAATTTTCACTACATAGAGAGAGGGGTCCGGTTAGGATGAAACTATGTGAGTCAGACTTTTCTAACACTAAATGTGAGAGGATTGTTTAAGATGAACCGGTTCACTACACTAATTTTGAATTTTCTAACACTACACATAAGAGAGAGGGGGGACCGTATAGGATGAATTGATTCACTTGAACCAATTCCTTTGAATGAATCAGACTTTCAAGTGCTACATATGAGAGATCATTTAGGACATGCCAACTCACTAGAATAAATCAGACATGACAACGCTACATAAGATAAAGAGACAACCGTGAGAGTGAATACTTACGTTTTAAAACATTTTAAAAACAGTTGGTTATTCTACACCACTGCTTGAGCTACTGAAAAATGTAGTGAAGTTAGTAGCGTCGCTATTTTTTTTAGTTAGTTACTTGCCAACACTGCAATATCACATGTAGGCTACATCATATGGACTCCTTTTATCTAACTTTTTTGTCTATTTTGGAACTGGTTCAAGCTCCAGTTCACTATCTGCTCCTGTTCACATTCTCTTTTGTGTTTCATGGGGAAAAAAACATCATGCAGGCTTGGAACTACATGAGGGTGAATGCATTAAGACAGAATCATTTTTGTTCTGAATTGTGCAGAGCACCTTCCATGTGATGACAAGGGTGCCTGGGTCGATGGAATCACTGCGCACTCCTTCAGGGTTGCTGTCTGGAGCTGTAGAGGACAAATCATAATTTAGTGCCAAGATGTTCTAACATGGCAATAAAACTGTCACTTCACATCAGCCACACACTGAGAGAAGATGCAAACACAAATTCAAAGTGTCATACAATGATTCAAGAGACAAAACAAATGCATCACAATGTAGCGGTACAAGCATTTTCTTTTTCAAGGCAATGTAAAAGTTCACACACACACACAGTGTTACTTACGAGCAGCTGGTGTGGAATAGGCGTCCGTTTCCTTGCTCGGGTCACTCTTGCCAATGTCATTGATGGCGATGATTCGGAAGCGGTAAGAAATAAAGGGCTTCAAGGGAAGGGTAGTTCGCTGAATGCTGCCAGACACGCGGCTTAGCTCCTCCCATTCCTTTCTTTCAGATCCCGTCTCCTCAAACTCAATCAAATACTCTAGATACATAAACACGTATATATACACATAAAACAGGAGAAAATTACCCTGATTTTGTAAGTATTTGGACACTTGAAACACTTAAAAATGTATGAATGCTGCCACTGCATTATATAACA
>RJVU01036174.1:3283711-3315210 GCA_003731715.1 Anabarilius grahami | reverse complement strand
AAATGGGGTTTGATGAAAAGCTAATAATTGATTAAATAATCATAAAGATTTATAATTAAAACAATGAATAAAACATGTAAATAAAACAAATGAAAAGGAAACATTTTTAAAAAATATTTATTTATTTTATTTTTATATATTTTAAGTGTGATTTAAGTGTCCAAATGTCCAAATCTTTTTAGGGGGGGCCAAACTGCAATATCACATTTTGTTCAACCATCAACTTATACAACATTTGACATTTAAAGGGAAGAAAATCAATAAGCATTTCAAAAAATGAACATGTATCAAATATTGACTGCATATGTTGCATAAACAGTAAAAAAACATATACTGTACCAAGCACAGGGCTGTTGTGATCCTCTCCAGGTGTCCAGCTGAGAGTGACACTGCGTTCTTTAGGTTCGGTCATCTGTATTTGGATCGGAGGGTCTGGCCGGTCTGGTAAATGAGGGTTGACAAAGAGGTCAAGGGGTAAGATGCCAGTAAAAACAAGGCATCTATGATTTTAAAGGTTATTTCTTGAATCTGCCTACAGCAAAAAATGTCCTTTTGTCCTTTTTGTAGGTCACATTATCATACAATACGCAACACATACAGCTATATAGATCCAGACATGTAAAAGGGTTTAGACATGGCCATGTTATAGAGAACAGGCCGATTATAAAGTATCCTACCAACGATAGTGATGGAGCCACTCGCTTCTGCCATATCCAGAGTGGTAATGACTTCACAGGTGTAAATCCCTTCATCCTCTTCTTCAACATCAGGTATTATGAGGGTGGATTCATCTATCATGTAGCTAAGATATTTATGATTAATAATGTTCATGAGATCACATTATACAGTTCAAACTAAGTTATTTTGCAGCGTTCTGAGGGAAATGAAGGTATAAAAGCATACTTGTCTGAATCAGAGGACTCTGTGAGCTTCTGTCGGTTCTTCCTCCACTGGACTTGAGGGGCAACCTGCCTGGAGTCCACCTGGTACTCGCAGGTTAGGGTAGCTGGCTGCCCCCGCTGAATCCGCAGAGCCAACGGAGGTTTCACAATCACTGTCTTATCTGGAAGACAACATTTATATTTGTAAAAAATATCTTGATTTTAAGTAAACAAAAAATGAAAAGAAAAAAAGAGAGATTATATTAATTAAAATATACATTATTTTATTAACCAGTATTTTCTTGCCTTATGTTTAAGTAAAAACAGTTTTATTACTTAAAAATGTATCTAAAATTAGACTTGTTTTCAGGGAATATCCTGAATTAATTGTATTTTTCTTAACCTGTTAGATTTACTATTATAAAAAAGCAAAGTAAAAGAAAATAACTTATAAACTCCAATGATGATGATGATAATTATAATATACAATAACTAAAATGTGCATAATATCCTGCTAAGAATATCAGAATATAATAAAAGCATCAACCAAAGAATTAGTGTAATGAAAAGGAATGATCCTAACGGCCTGAAGTGAAACTAGTTATAAATCAAGTATGCGTGAAGGCATGAGCGTTCATGCATGTAGAACTCACTGAGTACATCCAGCTCAGCGGTGATAGTGATTTTGCTGTTGCTGACAGTGCAGGTGTACTGGCTGCTGTCATTGCGGGTGGCGTTTCTGATCTGTAGAGAGCCATCGGATAACTGACTCATCCTTGGGTTGGCTATAAGTGCGCCCCAGGACTCACCCTCCCTGTGAACACACAAAATATTCATTTTAGCCTGTTCGAATGAATGCAATGTGCAATATTCCAAGAACACCAACATTTAGAAATGCTGACGACTGAGTGTGATTTTGCCCATGACATGTGCCCTAATGGACTCCCCACAAAGCAGTTTCCCCCCAGCAATAATAACGACAGCTGGCTGGAGCAGTTCTGGCATGTGAGGAAGGGACACCCCACAGGACCGAGTCTGCCTCACCATGTGACATTGGGCTGAGGAGAGCCAAAGGTCTCGCAAGCCAGATCAATCATCTGTCCCTCTGCCACAAAGTACAGGAGACCGTCTTCTGTCAGAATCTGGGGAGGCAGTTCTAGAGAAACAAAATTGAAAATGTATTTAGTTTCCAGAATTCTCAGATCCCCAAAAAATACATTTTCTTAAAAAACAAAAACAGATTTTTTTTAGAGCTGCTTTTGAAAATGTATTTACCTATAACATAGACGTAGGCATTGATGAGGAGAGATCCATGCTTATTGGCAGCTTTACACTGATACACCGCAGTGTCACTGAGTTCCACATTCTTCAGAGTGAGAACACCATGTTTCACACTGCGTCGGGGGTCTGGGTCAATATCTACGTAAAAAAGACGTCAGTACATCAATACAAGACCATATACCAATGTCTCTCATTAACAGATTAAGCTGATTCAACATATACAAAGAAAATATACATTAAGAAAGGGATTCACAAACTTTTTTGTCAGCTGAACCTCTTTGACCTAAAATATTTATTTTAAGTACCCCTCTGAGATTTTAAGGTAATTTTTTTTACGCTCACAAATATATTTTTATGGCAATGTTTCGGTCAGTTAGGCAGACAGCCTGTTGTAATTTCATCCAATGATTGATTTGGGTCTGTAATATATATTGCTATATATTTTTATAATATTTAAATCATTTAGCAACACATTTGCATGGTCACGGTTTTCTGATGTCATTTAATTGGTCACATGACATGCAGGTAAACAAGTATTTCATATTCTTTTATTGTTTTATTTTGATTATTAAAATGTTTATTGTAAAATGATTTATTTATTTAAATTTTTTATCATTTTATCAATTAGTTTTTCATCAATCACGAACCCCAGCAGTTTCCCCATAAACCCCAGTTTGGAAACCCTGCATTAAAAGGTAGGGTAGGTAATTTCAGAATAGCTAGCAAAGCTTGAAAGCATAATATTCCACCCTCCCTTTAGAGCACTCTCCAAAGCCACGCCTCTTCCATAACACATGAACGCACACAGCAGATTCTTCAAAGCGCCACGAGACAAGAGACGGTGTTAAATTACCTCATGTCTCAAAGCACATAACATTACAATAATAATGAATGTTAACAACTTACAGAGCTCTAGTTGTACCACCTGACTGCTGCAGATTTATTTCAGCATTGATAGTGTTGACAGAAATACATAAATCTGAGTCTGAGGAGGTGACCACCTCTGGTTAGAAAGTCACGGATTGCCATCTCGCAATTACGGTTACAACATAGCATGAACACAGCATAAGTCTGTTGTTTTGGTTCAGGAACTGTAAAAGATGGCTGCTATTTCAGTTGTGGTGCTCAGTCACTGACGTCTTTCTAACTCTGCATAGCCTTATGAAAAGCGCTAAGGTATGGAAATACATACGTTGACAGACAGGTAGCACAACGAATGAAATGATTAGATGAACATTTTTTGGTCCTGATACTTCCACAGAAGATATATGTACGTTTTAATATTTAGACCACATCTATTATTGATTGCTATCAGGATGTGAAGAGAGTTTCAACCAGTGTAACAAAAAGTGTTTACAAAATGAATTGCCTACCCTACCTTTAAGACATGGAATGTTTTCTGACTGAATCAGTTACCAGTAAGAAGATTGCCGTTGATGCTCCAGGTGACCTCGGGGCTTGGAATGCCGTCAGCCATACATTCCAGTTTGACCGTCTCTCCTGGGGCGTACAGCTGGCTCTTTGGTTCTTTAGTCCAATATGGGGCAGCTAGACCACCACAAAACAAACAACTAATCATGAAAGGCAATAATTGGCAACAATTATACAACTTTTCAGAAGGGATAGCCAATAAACTTTTATCAATAAGCAATTATACACCAATCATGCAGAGCTAACAATGTAAATCCTGACTCAGGTTGTTGCTTTCATCAGCAAAGTCTAATTTTAATTATTTATTTTTTTTAAGTCATCCACCCAAATATCTCCTCAAGTTCACACCCCACATCTAAATCTGCAGAGGAAGTGATCTGGCAGTGTGAAGCATACAGTACCTTCCACAGTGATGCTGTAGGTGTGAGTTATCATGCCTTGCACATTTGTGGCGGTACATTGGTACTCGCCGCCGTCAGACTCTGAGATTTTTATAAAACGCAGAACTCTATTATAATTTTCATTGGAGGTGCGTGACTCAGACAGAACTCCATCTTTCCTGATCCACTGGATACTGGGAGCAGGCCTAATGAGGGAAACAACAGGATGTAAACAAACGGGACACTTCTTTAGAAAGTACACTTTTTAAGTAAGTAAAAACTCTAAAAGACACACAGCCAGAGAAGCTTCGACTTACAGGCCCTGAACAATGCATTCCAGCTCTAAGCTTTGGCCACTGAGCACCAGGTAGGAGCTGCGGGAGCCAGTGGGTCGCATCATTTGAGGTCTTCTGTTACGCACCGAGTTAGCTACAGATACAGACAAAGACAGAATTAGTGAGGGAAATTAGGAGAGAGCATGGTAAACAATCACAGCTACAGTAAGTGGGTGTTCATATAGGATTAAGGCTGGGCAAAACAGCTAAAACAAAACAGGATGGATGGATGGATGGATGGATGGATGATGGATGATAGATAGATAGATAGATAGATAGATAGATAGATAGATAGATAGATAGATAGATAGATAGATAGATAGATAGATAGATAGATAAACAGATGTTAGGACGACAGACAGACAGACAGACAGACAGATAGACAGATAGATAAACAGATGTTAGGACGACAGAGACAGACAGACAGACAGATAGACAGATAGATAAACAGATGTTAGGACGACAGACAGACAGACAGACAGGCAGATAGACAGATAGACAGATAGACAGATAGATAAACAGATGTTAGGACGACAGACAGACAGACAGACAGATAGACAGATAGACAGATAGACAGATAGACAGATAGATAGATAGATAGATAAAATCCTGCTCTTTTTCTACTGTTCAGGCCAAAAGTTTTATAAAATAGTTCTGCTTTGTCAAGGTCAGTCAGCATCCACTGCCTTGATGCTTACAGGGGACAACAGTGAGTTTGATGGGCTCTTTGAGCACGATGATGCGTGCGCTGGGGAACTGAGTGTTGCAGGTGTAGTCTTCTCGGCTGTCTACCGCAATCACATGAGAGAAGTACAAGTTTCCATCGCGACCCTGAATCACACGCTCGTTTTGCTGAATGTGCCGCAGCCCTTAGAGAAAAAGGTGTAGAAATAGATGCGTATATATAGATATTGCTGAGATGTTGTTCATGTTTAACATGGATAAACCAGGATAAAATCAGACTTACTTTTGTCCATCCAGTGGATGACCGGGGCCATGGTGCTGTTTGGAGGATTACAGGGAAGCACCACACTCTCTCCTTCCTCCACCTTCTTTATCACCTTCTTCTCCTTCTGTAGAGTGGGAGTGTCTGCGAGAGAAAATAAAATTACACTGCCGTTCAAAAGTCTGAGGACGGTAAAAATGTATAAAGTTTTTGAAGTCTCTAATGCTTATGAAATTTGACCCTATTTGGGTGTGAACAAAAACATGCCATTTTTGTGTGTCTCTCTTTAAATGCAAATGAGCTGCTGCTCAGAGGGCGGAGCTTTAACAGCTCGCGCTTCAGTTGCTCAACAGCAACAAAACTGGAGAATCTCACGCAGCCAAAATGACGATTGTTAGTAACAGTGTTCAGCCTTACATTGTTCTTCAAACCAGAGTCGGACACTGATGGAGAGACTCAGGAAGAAGTTACAACTTTTAGAATATGAATGGTTAGTGGATAAATTTATGTAGTTGATGTGGCGTTGATTCAACTCATCGAATAGCATGTGCCGTCATGTTAATCTTTTGTGCAAATCCAGCATTGAATTGACCCTCGTTTGTGAAGCAGTCTGGCGTAATATGACGGCATGGCAACAACACTCTACTACAACAACTCTTCTCTAAAGCAGCCCAACATGGCCTCACCCCCTTTGTTGCATTCTTGGGGGTAAATTTTAGGGTTAGTGATGTCACTAACCCAGGAACAAGCTAGTTGTAGTCCCTACCAGCCGCTTGTTGTAGTCCTTAAAAAGTGATTTCTGTAAAAAAAAATATCTCCCTTTGCATTGAACTTTGAGCTTCGTAACTTTGCAGATGTTGTTTATGCTCTAACGGCAACATTACACACTAACTAAAGTTAAAAAAGTGAAATCATAATCAACCACCCCTTTAAATGGTAGTGTAAATGAATGAAAATGTATTAAATTCATTCTCAGAAGTGGATGGGGAAGAATTAAAATTATTATTTTCAATAATCGACCATTTCAAATACATTTTATCCTTCTGAGAAACTGCTAATTAGCAAGTAATTATATACAGCACAGCTGACAAAACAAACGAACACCAGAATGCAATTAAAAACTACATAACTAGTCCAACATTATTTATAAAATGCCTTGGCTTAAAATTATATGAAATAACTGTGTGATGGTGCACATATTAATGTGGACAGCAGCACCAGCTGTGTGTGGAGTTCATAATATGTTAAGCTATTGTTAGCCCTGCTCATGCTGAGTACTCTCACTTCCTGCACATATTAATCCCAGAAGTGGTCGTCCCCGCTGACACACTTACACGACTCACACTGGTTTCTGAGGTAACTGTTGTCAGGGAAACTGGCAGAGAGGTCGGGACAGAGGAAGGGAGACAGGTAGATTGCTAGATAGATGTGTTGTTGTTGTTGTTGTTGTTGTTGTGTACAATGATCCACTCATTGTTGTGTTTGATAACGATTTGGGAAGCAATCTGGGATTTATATTCGTTCTGGAATTCTCTCAAAGTGCATGTGTGACTGGCACACACAATGAGCTGTAATTTTCCTCTAAATGACATTTTCTGCATATGACACAACAGGGGGCAGGGGGCTTGATTTTGGGCTGCTATCTGCTGTGCACCAGATTCTCTCAACAGAAAACTCGCCACATGTGGTAACGTCAGGGATATCAATCAGGCAATCATAAGTGTGTTGCTCTATAATGTTGTGGTAATGAGTGTGACTTACTCTCTGTGACAATATGAGCCTCGTTAGACACCGCCGTGCCGAGCTCGTTAGATGCGTAGCAGTTATATCTGCCCTGGTACTGGTGGATGGGTCCATCCTTGGCTGTCAACGAGAAGGTCCCAGAATCTCTGGACACTGAGAGGTCAGGGTCTTTTGAGGGGTCAAACTCCACACCATCTCTCACCCAGCGGAACCTAGCAATGATACAGATAAAAAAATAAGTGACAGTAATTTTTAAAATAACATGGAAAATCAATTAAATTGCTATAGTGACAAATTAGTTGTTGTTTTTTTGATTAAAGGATTAATGATTAAAGGGTTAATTCAGCCAAAAATGAAAATTCTGTCATTTAATCACCCTCATGTCATACAAAAACATTAAGCAGCACAACTGTTTTCAACATTGATAAAAATAAGAAATGTTTCTTGAGCAGCAAATCAGCATATTAGAATGATTTGTGGATCATGTGACACTGAAGACTGTAATGATGCTGAAGATTCAGCTTTGATCACAGGAATAAATTGCATTTAAAAAAAATATTCAAATAGAAAACAGTTATTTTAAAATGTAATACTATTTCACAACATTACAGTTTTACTGTTTTTTTGATCAAATAAATGCAGCCTTGGTGAACTTTTAAATACACTTTATTAATAACTTTTGAACTATAAAAAGGTATACAACTCGTTTTAGTACACCTTAATATCAGGTATTTTAAGTCACTGTAACCACTTTACAATGCATTATAATATTCTTAGTCAATGGAATGGCTTGATGAATGTAATTTTTTTAATATACTGAGTGGGACATATAGACAGGCCTGTCCTTTTTCTTATGGATCAAATAGAAAAAAAGATAGATTTACAAATAAATAGACACATTTAAAACTACTTAAATCATGTTTAAAAAGGGTAGTTAAATGTAAACAACTACATTTTTAAATGTGAATTAAATAAACTATTTTAAAAATGCCTATTTACAAAGTGATTATTTGCATTTTGATTTTTTAAATTAATACATTGATCATTTTATTTTTAAGTGGCACTCCTAGTCTTTCATGGAATATAAACCTATGACTAAATGACTGGACATAAAAGACATTAAAGTCCAATTCTTTAGTCTTTAAAACACATCATATGCTAATAGGTTTAAGGGATAGTTCACCCAAAAATGAAAATTCTGTCATAATTTACTCACCCTCAAGAAGGTCCAAACCTATATGAGTTTCTTTGTTCTGCTGAACACAAAAGAAGGTATTTGAAAGAATGTCAGTAACCAAACATATCTTGCTTCCCATTGACTACCATAGTATTTATTTTCCCTACTATGGTAGTAAATGGGGGGCGAGATCTGTTTGGTTAATTCCAAATATCTTCCTTTGTGTTCAGCAGAGCAAAGAAACTAATACAAGGTTTGGAACTTCTTGAGGGTGAGAAAATTATGACAGAATTTTCATTTTTGGGTGAACTATCCCTTTAAATGTGTATCTAGTAATTGGTTATTATAATGTTACTGTAGCTGTGGTTACAGTTATTTATGAAAGAATACAATGCAAAATACAAAGCAATATATAAAGGCTTCAAATAAACGGTTACCAAATTATGCAACAGTGTTGCTATGGATACTAACGTGGGTGGGGGATTCCCAGTTGCCTCACAGGTGAGTGTGATGTCATCTGCTGAGAAGGTGGTGATAGACTTTGGCTGGGCGGTAATCACTGGGGGGCTTTTCACTGCGTAGAGAGCACACAACCACAAACGAAACATTCAATTACCCTGTACATTTCTGCAAGCTGTGAAGTTAGCAAAGCAACGCCCTTAAAATAGAAACAGACATCTATTTCCAAAGAGCTATATTAACTTCAGCTCATTTGTTAGTTGCTTCAGCTGTGGATGGGGAAGGCATATTAGTCACAGTAGTTAAGCAGCCTTTCCGCTGACCTGCTTTAATCACAATATTCAAAACAACTTAATGATCAGCTGCGCCACTGACTTCAGAAAAGTTTCCCACTAAACCTCAACAGTGTTCTGAAGCAAGTGCCCTGAATCTCACCAACGCACACAATTGATTAGTTCCAACAGACATTTGCAGGAAACGGAATATCGTCCATGTCATTAGAAACCCCCAAGTGAAAAGAGGGAAATGAAGAATGCAATGTAATGCATGCAGAGGTAATACATGAGTTTAGCTGAGCCTGAGATGTTCTCTAAGTGTTGGTTGTTTTACGGATGAGTGGCCGGTGAAGGAACTGGAGAGCAGGAATAAATTGAGACTAGAGGAATGAATGAACGAGGCAGACAGCGAGAGCATAAAGCATTAGTGATGTAATCTGCGGACAGAGTCACTGAGGCTAGAAACAAGTGCTTATACTAGACACAAAACAACACTGATGTCTGGGAATGATTACAGTGAATGTGGAATGATGCGGTTTATCTATGTATTATGATCTATCTACAACCCTGGAAGAGGTCAAAACAGGTGAACAGGAAAGAGGTTAGACATTTTTTTTAAAAAGGAGACTGTTTAAAAACTCTGGTGATGGACCATTCATATTATGGACCTTTAACCATTATAACTGGGAGGCATGGCCACCCCTCACCCATCTACGGAAGATAATCATTCATTTTGAAAGACTCATGCCTTTAAAGGGGCTCTATGTAGGAATGACACCCAGTGGTCGAAATAGGTACTGCAGTCCAAATTCAAAATATTGTTTGCCCCGCCCTCTCCTTCAAAGACGCGGTTGCCAGCTTGAAGACGAGCAATAAGAGGGAACGCAATTGATAATGAAAACTGAGGAGACTTACACACTGTAATTTATCTGTTTTATTATGCTGTCGTTCATAGAGATTTTTAGATGGATTCAGAGGCCTTTTAGGTTGGGACCCAGTTTGTTTGCTGGTTTCCAGGGCTACAATACGCGGTGTTTTCCGCCAACTGGCAACCTGTGATGTCGAAATACTATTGGATAAACTGGCAGCACACGGTTTCGCACAGACCAAAACAAAGACAGACATTCCGACACGGAACGCACATTTCAAAGTAGAATATCTGGCTGTAGCATTGTTTTTCTGAGAAACAAGCAGGTGAACTTAGCATGTTTCCTAAATATCTGCAAACATATTGGGGTATTTTTATGCTTTATTAAAGTGAAAATCTTACATATAGCCCCTTTAATGCATCCTCCATTTTTTCACAATCATTCCCACACTTCTGAATATAACAAACAAATTTCTCAGCTGATCAGTTTGGGCTGTTTGCTGCAGGCTGTGTTCCGTTATCAGAATGAGTCTGGGAAATGTTAGTTGAGTAGAGTCAGTACATGCAAACACATATACATGCTAGAAATACTCACAGTCTCTAATTTTGTCTGTCCATTGAGCCAGCAGGGGGAAAAAAGAAATCTTTTTAGTTTACAGTAATGCACACCAACAAAATGCACTTATATTGTACATATAAGTAAACAAGTAAAACATGCACACACAGACACATGAACTATGCCTATATGACTATTATTCCTAATTTAAGCTAACTCCTAACATCTAACCCTAATGAGGACTAGTATTTGCAAGGACATTTTTAAAAATGTGACCCTCATAAGTATAACAGACAAGTGCACATACACAAACACACATTTGTTCTTCTGTCATAGTGTGAACTTTCTATTGACCTGTTTTTCTATTTAAATTTTTTTTCAAATACTTGTTTTAAAAAAAATACTCTCCCACTGTAGACATTGAGGAGGAATAATTAGAAATGGCCAAATTGTATCCCCAGTATCTGAAATTCTTGCACTGCTCTGCTGCACTTCATTACGCAGTTATCTGTATGTTGTTAGGATGACAAAAAAAGTTTAAAAGTTTTTAGTCTGGTGACTGGTCTGCCTCAGTGGTCTAACAATGCTCGTCAACGTCAAAATTGAGATGGCCAATCAAATCAAAGTCAGAGCGTGAATTCCAGCATAAAGCGTCAGTTTAACGTTGAAAGAGAGAGAGGTAAGATGTAAATAGCAAAACATTTAATACATGTCTGCTTTTTTTGCGATAGAAATGTTAAAAGACCAACAGTAACATCCATTGATTCAAACTACTCAACTTTTTTCTCAAATATGACCGTTTTGAATTGAAAATATGCATTCAGGCAATGTGTAACTCCAGGCTTCATTTAATTCCAAACTGAGTGTGACGAGACATGAAACGTTTTACGTTTTCAACTTCGACATATTAGGCATAAAAAATAAAAGTACATGTGTGCATATTTTCATGCAAATTAATGCAATAATATTTGCAAATAGTTCAAAAATTATTATTTCCCAACTAGAATTAGACCTAGAATTTCCTTCACTGTTCCGTTTCTTTATACTTTAAAAAATAAAATTATAATTTTAATAATTGGTCCTCCCCAATGTTCAAGACATGGTTACGGCCTTGCCCATGATGGCATTTGCTCTAACAGTGAAGGCAAAACCTGACCCCTCAAGATGGCATTAAGCATTTTTTAATGAAACAATGGTTTGTGATGTAATGATTACACTTTTTGGAGGTAAAACAAAGAAAACACATGATGCCAGCTCAGACACCTGGACTGTCGTCAGCTGGCCAACAAGAGCCACACTAGAGATGACAAGATGCTGGCAAAGCAGAGCTAAAATAAACACCCTCCCTATCTAGCTATTTTCCTTCCTTTGACTTCAACCACCCTTAGCAAGACTGCTTGGTACTGCAGTCCCAACAACTTAAGAAAACAAATGCGCTGAATGCCTGAAAACTGCAACACGGCAGTGAGACAAGAACAGAGTGTTAGCATATGGGCCGGACCCGGTCAGACTGCTGAACATTTTAATGTGGGTGTGTTATTGATCTCAACGGTCACATTCATTTCCATATTTCCCATTTAAAGGTCACTAATTTAAAGTCAAGAGAAAACATGACCTTTCATGTAAATGTAACTCTTCACTGACATCTCATTCTGGTGCATTTCTGTTTTGTAGTTATCATCTACTCTTTTTCCTCTTCTTTTGTGTGTGTGTTTGGAGGGGTGGGACAGAAAGATGCTCTGTTACACTGATACATGGCTACAATCTTAAATTGCAGATGTACAATAATAGCAACAAACCCAGTGCTGTTTATAGCTTTAGGACGCTTGTAGCAGCTGCTGTTTTTACTGTTTCTGCTCAGGTGAGTTTCAATCATTGTGTCCTTTCCAATCAGGCCAGCATTAGGTGTTTGGATCAATAGTATAATCAATTGAGCAATTAAACTTGCTTAAAACTGCTCATTCTGCACTTTTAAACTCCCATACACAACAATAAGCCATAGAAAACGTTATAATACTGAAAAAATCGCCATGCACTTACATATTTAATGCAATGTAAAATCCTGTACTCACATTTGGATGGGATGTTGATCATGGTGTCCCCGGGCCTTGGAGCCACAGACAGCAGGAGGAGAGGGAGCAAGAGAGCAGCACATCGCCCCCTGCTGCCCACCTGCTGTTGTGACGTGGCAGGCATTACACCTGCTTGCAGGCACAAACACAACGGGCCAGAAAATATCAGATAATCCCAATCAGAGTAGAGCAGTCTTTACTGTTTCTTCTTCCTGTATGTTTCTCTCAGGTCCACACCCTCTTGATGCACTCTTACTGCAAGAAAAGAGAGAGAGAGAGAGAGAGAGAGTGAGAGTGAGGGAGGGAGGGGCAGGAAGGGGGAGACCCACGTGTAGAAAAAAAAAACCACTCAAACCTCCACATGGCCCAGGACAGAGGGAGCCAGAGGAGCCAAAGAGAGGGGTGGAGTTGGGGGCACAGTAAGAAATGGAGGTGCATGATATGCTGTGACAATATCGGTCAACTTTAAAAAAAAAAAATGCAGTGGTACCATGGTAAAGTGATAGTTTCAGATGGCAATACCATGGTACACAATGATTATCAAATTAATTTAATGTACCATGCTATTTAAAGTACATTGTTCTCCAAGGTATACAAAGAGTACCATGGTAGTTCAACAACCATGGAAGAGCCAAGGTACTTTTGTAGTTTAAAGGTGCTCTAAGCGATCCTGGGTGGAGTAACTTTCTGTTGACGTTCGAAGTGTTGTCAAACAAAACAGAGGCTAGCTAGACCCTCCCTCCTCCTCCTCCTGCCCCTCCCCTCCGTGCTTCCTGAAACAGTCATGAACGCATATTTAAAATGTAAGTAGCTTGCGGCACTGCGGCACTGTTTATTGTTTCATGGTCCAGGCTGCACCAGTTTGTTTTTGTTGCCGTTTTTGGAGCTTGTGGCGACTACAGAGACCGCGTTTTTTTACAGTGTGTTCAGGGGACAGGCAGCTAGCGGATAGTGAGGAGATGTTTGCTGTATGTGACAAAAAATAATTGTCTTTGGCCTAAAAACGCGTGACATCACTTAGAGCACCTTTAAGCTTTATATGATAATAGTAATAATTATTATTATTATGATCATCATCATCATTATTTATTTAATATTTATCAATATTTTTATAATGTATTATATTTATTTATTAATACTGATAATATCAGTATATTTATATTTAATTTATATTCAAAATAATTACAAAATTATCATTATTATTTATTGTACTATTTAATATGTATCAATATTTATTCTTACATTAATTCTGATCATATTTATGATATATAATACTAATTTATATTATTATTATTATCTGATTTTTGTAGAGTAATTTGAGAACTTATTTTTTCCAATAACCCATGGAAATGTTTATGCTTTAAATGTAGTTATCAGTCATAAAATTAACATTCTGCAGGTAAAAGTTCTATATCAAGGCAATACAATATTTACAAAACAGAATACAATACATTTCATTGATATAATTACTAGAAACCATTTTTATAGATGAAGTGGCCATAAGTGCAAGTACATGGGAAAAAAATAGTAATTGACCCAATGCATTTCCTCAGCAAGATCTCAGAAGATCTTAATGGTCATGCCATTAATAGATAATGATGAATGGAGGCCAGTGCAAGCAAAAAGATGAATATTAAATAATGTCTGGGTCTTTTTGAGGAGCCTCTTTAACAGAAAAGATGTGCATCTATTAGAGCAGCTATCGCTCACGCCACAGGCTTATGAGCTACGCCGCAGGAGGAGTTCTCCATCTGTACCTGGACCTGCCAATTGACACCACAAAGACCTGAGTGTGTGGTTCCATTTATCAGCACTATCACTGGATCAAGCAATCGTCTTTTTCATTCACTTGCCTTGATCACACTACTATATAAAAATGAGCTCCCCAAGGACTTGTGATAAAAACTTCAGACAGAGAATGGGGATGAAACAATATAAGAAGCGAGAGGTGGATATTTTTGTTGGCTCGGGTAGAGCGTGTCTGACAGCAGCTGGCAGCTATGCATATCTTTAGCTGGGGCACCGCTGTACCCTGCTGGTGCCAAACCCTGGAGCTGAGTGACCTTGGAGCAGAAGGAAAGGTTGAAGGAGGAGTAAAGCACAATCATTCACTAACCAAAACTCGTGCACACACACAACCTCAAAGACTAGGCTCAGGCTAGCATGAATATCCAAGCAGTTTCATGAAGGTCTATGGTGGTTTGGTGGCAGACAAGCACCACAGGGCTAAATCACAGTACCACGAGGCCCCTAAAAAAAACATCTTTGGAGGTCGCCAGACTCGCCCTGGCTCTTCCAGGTACATCTGCTGCCCCTAGTGGCAGACCCTTTAACATGCATAAAACAGAAAATCTACACTATTTTGTCAAAATTAAAATAAAAAATACAACAAAAATTATATTATAATTATGTCTGGAATGTGCGGTCACAAAATAGTCAGCGAAATTTCATGATTGGCATGATTCCAAATTTCTGTTGGTAAAGACGGTCAGTCTCTGTGGAAATGAGAATGCACAATTAAATACGTGGGCTGATATCCAATATCGACTAAAATAAAAAATCTGATATGTTATCAATATCATACATTATTATGCTGATGAAAGTTTTGTTGTTTAAACTAGTTAAAGGATTAGTTCGCTTTGAAATGAAAATTACCCCAAGCTTTACTCACCCTCAAGCCATCCTAGGCGTATATGACTTTCTTCTTTCTGATGAACATAATCACAGAAATATTAATAAATATCCTGATGCATCAGAGCTTTATAATGGCAGTGAACGGAAACAACGAGTATGAGCTGAAGAAAGTGCTTCCATCCACATCCATCCATCATAAATGTGTGCTCCACGCGGCTCCGGGGGTTAATAAAGACCTTCTGAATCAAAGCGATACGTTTGTGTAAAAAAAAAAAAAAATCCATATTTAAACAAGTTGTGAAGTAAAACATGTATTCCGTATCGAAGTTTTTCCGTAAGTTGAATAGGGAAGGCGTAGGACGTAGCGTAAGCTTTGCGCACTGCAAGAGTTTTACACTTTCTGCGTACGGTAAATACGGAAGGCGGCTTGTGTGGAAGCTACATATTTTACTTCATAACTTGTTTAAATATGGATATTTTTTTATACAAACGCATTGCGTCGCTTCAGAAGGACTTTATTAACCCCCCGGAGCCGTGTGGAGCAAATATTTATGATGGGTGGATGGAAGAACTTTCTTCAGCTCATACTCATTGATCCCTATCACTGCCATTATAAAGCTCGGATGCGTCAGGATATTTATTAATATTTCTGCGATTATGTTCATCAGAAAGAAGAAAGTCATATACACCTAGGATGGCTTGAGGGTGAGTAAAGCTTGGGCTAATTTTCATTTCAAAGTGAACTAATCCTTTCAGAAGCCTGACCCCAACATTCAGTACCAGCATCCGAAATAAAGGCTACCATGCTGGTGTTTTCAACCAAGAAAAACAACTGTAGGAGGAGGATTCGTATTTCATTTTTATAGCTGGAACATTTGAGTCAGCATTTGAGCCCACATAATGTTACTTACAGGTCACATATGGAAGATCATACTCATAATGTTGGTGTAGCACCTCAATCTTGGATTACGTGGCTCATTAAGCATAGTCACCTCGTATCGGCGCTGTGCCTGCAAATCTCTCCATGAAAGCAAGAATCAGAGGAGAGAAGAAAAGGAGGAGTGGAAGGGGTGAAAGAAGATGACAGCCAAGACATTAATCCATTCCTCCATTAAATCACACAGCTGCCCAAATCAATCAGTCACCTTTCCTCTCCTTTCATCCTCTAGACTCGGAGATATTAGTATGAACTGATCAGAGGGGGAGGGGATGTATAAGCAGCCAATTAGATGCCAGGTAAGTCTCTGTTGGCCTTTAACAAATGCCATCAAATGAGGATGAATCGAGTCGGGCCTTCATTGGATTTCACTGGCACTGAGAGCTGCTGAGCGTAGTCCGATTAGCCCTGTCACACTTCTGCTCCGGAGGGACCCAGCCGCCAATCAAACTAGTGCCCAGGAACGTGATTAAGCAGTACCCGCTAACTAGGTGACCAAGTCAAGCATGACTGGTTTGCAGAGAATAGAGCAGGAAAGGAGGGGTTTGAGGGTGTGGAAATGAAGGGGAGTGTCACATATCCATGAAATGAGCTCCAGGCACTACTTGAACCCCAACGTGCTGATAAGAACCTTGTCTATCACGGCTTACATGGCCTCTATTGCTGATGTGAGATAGATTGACAATGGCCAGAGTGTCTTAGCACTGCTCAGCAGCTGTTGCTGATAGTATCTAATCCTGTCACCTGCCTCATTACCGAGGGTCATAGACTAAACGTCACTGATTCCCTGCAGCGGTCGGGAACCGAAGGCAATTATGTAGTTTCCGTAGAACAGATGTGCATGCAAAAAACAAAACAAAAACAATAATAATCATAATAAACATACCATGCTTTCAGCGCCACAGAGAATTAATGCATCATCCCACATAAACTCTGTAATGTCAACCCTGAGGCAACTGAAAAACAAAATTATCTTTGCGAAATGGAGCATATCACTTCACTCACAGCACATACTGCTTTAATTTCAGTGGAAATCATTTCATCACAGAAAGTTGATGTTTTGAATGTAATCACAGCAAAGGTTGTGTGGATCACAGCTTCTAAAAAATGACAGCTTTGAAAAAATTTACTTTGGAACAAAAAAAGGAGGTTCTTATTTACGTACATTAATAGTGAGAAAGATGTATTAAAAAAAAAAATAAGTGTCATATAATCTTCAGTGGACCAACTTGCTGAACACTGTATTTCAGTAGATGAGAGCTTAAAGCTAAACTTATTCCTGTCATGTCAGTTGGATTATAGTGGGATTCACGAAGTGTAAATCCTGCTCTTATTTGATCCTCAGGTTATCCAAAAACAGATATTTTAAATTTTAATTTTATTTTGCCAATATATATATATATATATATATATATTTTTTTTTTTTAAAGGGGAACTATAATGCCCTTTTTACACAATGTAATATAAGTCTCTGGAGTTCTCAGAATGTGTCTGTGAAGTTTCAGCTCAAAATACCCCACATTTATTATAGCTTGTCAAATTTGCCCCTATTTGTGTTTAAGCAAAAACACGCCATTTTTGTGTGTGTCCCTTTAAATGCAAATGAGCTGCTGATCCCTGCCCGCTTTCCAAAAGAGGGCGGAGCTTTAACAGCTCACGCTTTGGTTGCTCAACAACAACAAAGCTGGAGAATCTCACACAGCCAAAATGACAATTGTCAGTAACGGTGTTCAGCCTCATGTTATTCAAACCAGAGTAGGACACTGATGAAGAGACTCAGGAAGAAGTTACAACTTATAGAATTTATCTGGATGTTTATGAACGGTTAGTGGATAAATTTATGTAGTTGCTGTGGAGCTGATTCAACTCATCGACTAGCATGTGCCGTCATGTTAATCTTTTGTGCAAATCCAGCATTGAATTAACCCTCATTTGTAAAGCAGTCCGGTGTAAAATGACGGCATGGTAAAAACTCTGTACTACAACAACTCTTCTCTAAAGCAGCCCAACATGGCCTCACCCCCTTTGTTGCATGTTCTCGGAGGCAGGGTTCATGTAAATTTTAGGGTTAGTGTCACTAACCTGGGAAGAAGCTCGTTGTAGTCCCTACCAGCTATTTGTTGTAGTCCTTAAACAGAGAATTCTGTAAAAGAAAATATCTCCCTTTGCATTGAACTTTGAGCTTCGTAACTTTGCAGATGTTGTTTATGCTCTAACAGTAACATTACACACTAACTAAAGTTAAAAAAAGTGAAATAATAATCAACCACCCCTTTAAGATTTATTTTTGGCATTTTTGCCTTTTTTTAAATGACAGGACAGTACGTTGACAGGAAGCGAAGTTGGAGAGAGAAAGGGGGGGACAGGATCGGGAAAGGTCCACGAGCCGGGACTCAAACTCTGGCGTGCTGCCCACGAGGCTACTGGTGTCGACTCAAATTAAAATTTTTACTGTATTTTGCTCAAATAAATGCAGCCATGGAGAGCATTAGAGATTTCTTTCAACATAGTTCTTTTAACAAAAAAAATCTTACCGACCTCAAACTTGTGTACGGTAGTGTATTTATATTGGGCCACTGTATCTTCAACATAAATAACCTCTCATTTTGAGAGGATGTAATGGTCATGCCAATTACAAAGAAGAGTCTCAATGATTAATTTCGGACTATACAGGCTACAGGATAAACCAGCAGGAGACCGTGTAGACTTCACTGTTCTGAGATGTAATATCTCTTATCTGTTCTAAAATCATCATCTACTGCTTGCATAATTATTTTTTTCCCTGCACCCTCAAGCAACTAGTGAGAATATGTATTCTAGCACACCCATTTAAAATTAGAAACAAAAAAAATGCAAATATTAATCTACACACAGACGCTTTCTTCAAACAATACCCTGCGTTCTGCCGTTTTGCTGAACCGCAGTAGCACTAAGAGCGTTTATCCAGTGAAAGTCATCTGTACAGTATGTGTTTATAAGGGCTGGGATCTGTCATGCCTCCTCTTTAAATATTTACCACCTCCAACTGTGAGGATGCGTGTCAAAGACTGAAGGAGAGAGAGAGAGAGAGATGGAGAATAAATGAATACATGCTTGCCCTCCACCCTCAAGACCTCCCCGAGGGTCTGTCTGTCTGGAAAGTCGAGAGACGGACAGCAACAGAAACACAGATCTGAAGGCGAAGAAAGAGGGACAGGAAAAAAAGAGGGGGAGGAGATAGGTGACTGAAGGTAATGGGAAAAAAAGAGGAGTGGCAGAAGACAAGGAGACATAGAGGGGGGCCTGTAATTTGCAGAGACCCCCTGCAGGGTAAATTATTTATAGCCTGGCCTTCCCTACCGGTACAATTTGCCCTGAATTCACCTAAATTCATAATTCATATCAGTTTGTTCACCATATATTTGGTCCGGGACCAGATTGTCCCCCTCTGTGCACTCAGCCGTCACTGTGTCTGGGTTTTCTTGAAGACCAGCATCTTATTTGCATGAACCTGTTGCAGATAACTCAAAGGTTAAGTGCATATAGCGATGTAGAGCAAAAATAATGCTAGTTCCTGATCCAAACAGACAAGCTCTACACAATAGTGTGCATGGAATGCTAGATTACAGATTACATTGATCCCATTATACTCTGATGATAGTGGTGAAAGCAGCAATTATTGCTCACTTATAAAAAGTCAATATTTCAGAGAGACTATGCAATATTTGTCTTTTAAACATGTGCACCAGTGTTTCCTGCACAGTAGTGAATCTATGGAATGTGAATCGCAATATAATGGCAAGAAACGTCTTTCAATTGACTGCCACTTTCCCAACATTTGTTTTATTATTCTTTAAAGCTATGTAATTTATGGTTGCAACAATAGTGTTTTTTGCCGTTTATGCGGTGGCCTGGATGAATGCGAGACTCCCGGCCCGAAATATAGGATGGCTTGACATTTCACACTTTTATCTTTTGAACGAGAACAGATAATTTGGATACAACAATTTTATGAACATCTTCAATTCAAAACCCAGATGACATCATCTTGTTTAGTGCAGACATCTCTCATTCAAAGTATGCCTATATAGATAGTTTTTTAGACTGGCCCGCCATTGCATGGTTATGTGATATTGGAATATTTGTGAGCAAGGGATTTTCTTTACTGTACATAGGCTGCATATATATATATGTACTGTATACTGTATTATGGTAGGTTGTCGATCATAAGACTCAGACATTGTGATTTCTCTTATTAGTGAAAAAGAGTGGATTCTGGGTCTATTCTGATTGGCTTGCAATGTTTTTATTGTTTATCAGATGGAATAAGTAGAGTAACACTTTATTTTGATGGTCACCTTTAGACATTCTCTTGACCAGTGTTGGAGAAAGTAACTTTTAAAAGAAATGCATTACAATATTGCGTTACTCCCTAAAAAAAGTAACTAATTGAGTTACTTAGTTACTTTTTATGGAAAGTAATGCGTTATGTTACTTTTGCGTTACTTTTTCTCATCTGGGCTGAGCTGTTTGTTCTATTATTGGCAAATGTAAAGGCCCTTTTACACCAAAAGTGAAATGAATAAGCCTCAAGCTGAAAGAAATGCAAAGTCACGCCTGTACAGAGGGCACAGTTCAAACAAACAAGCCTTTCAGCTGTGCTGCCATTCTGGAATACAGAATAATAGGACTCAGGAGAAGTAGTAAAGGAGTAAATGTATGCTCATATTTTATCTAGAACTAGTCTAGAATAACTATCATGTTTACACACAGTGCATACAATCCCTCTGCACTTACTCCTGCTTTCTCTCAACATAGGGACAAGAGATATTTTGTTGTAAATGTAAAAGTAATGCGTTACTTTACTAGTTACTTGAAAAAAGTAATCTGATTACGTAACTCGCGTTACTTGTAATGCTTTACCCCCAACACTGCTGTTGACTATAACGTTGCACCTACATGTCAAATCATTATAGAATTAGAAGAGTATTCTTAGTATCTGCTAACACTTTATTTTGATGGTCCCCCAACAGACATTCTACTGACTCTAAAGGGCGGAACACACCAAGCCGACGCCGACGAACAAGTGGCGACGAAAGCAGACTGTGGGGTTGGCTCACGTCGGCAGCGTCTGTGTCCAAAGTTGGCCTGACACACCAAACCAACGCTAGACAGCCGACGGTCAAGTAGCACGTCCGTTCTGCGCCTGCGTGAGATAAAATGCCTTTCCAAACCAGCAGGTGGCAGTATCTGAACAGCCAATCAAAATGATCAGATGGCCCGACGGACCAACGAGCTCCGACGCCGATTCAACATTTCGAATCGGCTGAAAAAAAGACGACGAGGACCAACTTCAGCTGACGATGCGGAACACACTGAGAAAACAGTCGGCCGACGAACAAAAACTGCCCGACGGCCGACCGTCGGCTTGGTGTATTCCGGCCTTTAAGTAACTTTGCAAGTAGGCTACATGTCAACTTATTCTACTAACCCTACCCCCTACCCCTACCCCTTAGACTCCACTAATACTTAACTAATACTCTGAGTATTAGTTGACATGTAGGTGCAATGTAACAATCAACAGAATCAAAATAAAATGTAACCAAAAAGGGTTCTGAAAGAGATTCCAACGATATCGTTACTTGGTGTTGTTATCATAGGGGAATCATTTGTGCAGGAATTGGTTCTTTTTAGTGAATCAAAAACATACAACATGGCAGGTGTAATCTGATTCCCAAATGAATGGCTCATATTATCCTTTAATGAATAATTTGAAAGTACAAGTTACCGATTTGAATCAGTCAAATGAATCCTCCTACTGGTTACTGAATCAACATACTGAACTGCAAGATTGTATCAATATCGAAGTTTTGTGAGTATCAAAACTGACTTACTGTCTATATGTAACGGAGTTTAAAAATATGTTAAATTCAGCATAAATTGGGAAAACTCGCCATTGGTTGTTGTGTTGCTCGCGTTTGTGCACATGATATTGTGGGGCGGAGCTATGTAATCAGATTCAGAGTCTCATAGCTCTTCAGTGTTGCCAGACGTACGATAATTATCGTATTTGTACGATAATTTTGACCTCTGTACGATGTACGATCAATAATGAAAAAAATCCCATAATGTACGATAATTTCAGTATTTTGTGACACTTCAAATGATGGTCGTTATAATCTTCTCATTGATCTAGCTGTGGATCTCTATAGTTTCACTGTATCAATGTGAATTGTCTGTATTAGTGTTTTATATTTTATTTTCTTTAATGTATGCTTTATTTAGAATTGTCCACTATATGTTCACGATCACTTTGAGAAAATGTAATCAGCAGAGCCGCATATCTCATCCTGCTGACTTCTCATGCAACATCGATGCACTGCATTCTGATCAGCCTTTTGGTGCTGTTTGTCCCAGTCTTGTCTTATCCCAGGCCCAGTAAAGCAACTTTGAGTGACCATCCACCTGATCTCAGCCTGAATTATTCCATCCAACACACACAGAGTCACATACAGTGGGTACGGAAAGTATTCAGACCCCCTTAAATTTTTCACTCTTTGTTATATTGCAGCCATTTGCTAAAATCATTTAAGTTCATTTTTTTCCTCATTAATGTACACACAGCACCCCATATTGACAGAAAACACAGAATTGTTGACATTTTTGCAGATTTATTAAAAAAGAAAAACTGAAATATCACATGGTCCTAAGTATTCAGACCCTTTGCTGTGACACTCATAATTTTAACTCAGGTGCTGTCCATTTCTTCTGATCATCCTTGAGATGGTTCTACACCTTCATTTGAGTCCAGCTGTGTTTGATTATACTGATTGGACTTGGTTAGGAAAGCCACACACCTGTCTATATAAGACCTTACAGCTCACAGTGCATGTCAGAGCAAATGAGAATCATGAGGTCAAAGGAACTGCCTGAAGAGCTCAGAGACAGAATTGTGGCAAGGCACAGATCTGGCCAAGGTTACAAAAAAATTTCTGCTGCACTTAAGGTTCCTAAGAGCACAGTGGCCTCCATAATCCTTAAATGGAAGACGTTTGGGACGACCAGAACCCTTCCTAGAGCTGGCCGTCCAGCCAAACTGAGCTATCGGGGGAGAAGAGCCTTGGTGAGAGAGGTAAAGAAGAACCCAAAGATCACTGTGGCTGAGCTCCAGAGATGCAGAGATGGGAGAAAGTTGTAGAAAGTCACCCATCACTGCAGCCCTCCACCAGTCGGGGCTTTATGGCAGAGTGGCCCGACGGAAGCCTCTCCTCAGTGCAAGACACATGAAAGCCCACCTGAAGGACTCCAAGATGGTGAGAAATAAGATTCTCTGGTCTGATGAGACCAAGATAGAACTTTTTGGCCTTAATTCTAAGCGGAATGTGTGGAGAAAACCAGGCACTGCTCATCACCTGTCCAATACAGTCCCAACAGTGAAGCATGGTGGTGGCAGCATCATGCTGTGGGGGTGTTTTTCAGATGCAGGGACAGGACGACTGGTTGCAATCGAGGGAAAAATTAATGTGGCCAAGTACAGGGATATCCTGGACGAAAACCTTCTCCAGAGTGCTCAGGACCTCAGACTGGGCCGAAGGTTTACCTTTCAACAAGACAATGACCCTAAGCACACAGCTAAAATAACGAAGGAGTGGCTTCACAACAACTCCGTGACTGTTCTTGAGTGGCCCAGCCAGAGCCCTGACTTAAACCCAATTAAGCATCTCTGGAGAGACCTAGAAATGGCTGTCCACCAACGTTAACCATCCAACCTGACAGAACTGGAGAGGATCTGCAAGGAGGAATGGCAGAGGATCCCCAAATCCAGGTGTGAAAAACTTGTTGCATCTTTCCCAAAAAGACTCATGGCTGTATTAGATCAAAAGGGTGCTTCTACTAAATACTGAGCAAAGGGTCTGAATAATTAGGACCATGTGATATTAAAAAAGAAAAACTGAAATAAATCTGCAAAAAATTTAAGGGGGTCTGAATACTTTCCGTACCCACTGTATATAACAAAGTTTTGGATGGATGGTGACTCCCCCTTACTGCAAAAATATAATTCTGTAGGGAAACATTGTAGGGTGTACAAACAATGCATTAAAAATAACAATAGAGAAACTATAAACTATAGAGGATATGATACTAATTCTCTCTTCCTGTTATAAGAGGATGAACAGGTCTCTTTGACTCTATATCCCTTGATATGACACACTTTAGTTTAGTTTTTCTTCACACAGGGACATAAGCACACACTCCTCTTTGCCTCACTTTGGACAGTTCTAAAGTGCACCCAGATCACCAACACTGCTGACTTGAGGCGATATTTCTCTGCTTTATTGACTTGACATCCTATGCGGTTTACCCAAGGGTCCCCCTGTGTGAATGTGGCCTCTCATCTTCATAAAGGCCTCTGATGTGCGCAGACAGCACCGGAGCGCACAGGAGAGCAGAGAGCCGCCCTAACCACCTGACAACTGACCTGTATCTTAAATCGCTACTGATGCAATGTTTGCGGAACACTGAGTCTAAGACTGGCAGAGCTTTTTTTTTCCCGTAATTATTCTGGTTCTTGTTTTCTAAAAACCCTCGCTCATGCCTCCTTCTCTCTATTTCTCTGGATTAAGGGTTAATATCGGAGACACAGAAAGCTGTAGAAAATAAAGGTTGTCAGAGGGGCAGCCGCCCACTCGCTCCATCCATGTTACCATGGCAACGGGGTCTCCACAGCATCTCCTCCATACATGGACATACAAATTCAGTTATTCACACGCATGCACACCCACCCACACACACACACACACACACACAGGGAGACTATCATGGAGTCATGCAGCATACACATGATCAAGCTTGCAACACACTATAAACAAATCTATCTGATGTATTTCAGTTAACAAGATATTATGCTCTAACCACACTCAATGTCAACAAGGAAAATCATCCAGGAAAAAATTAATAAAAATGACTCCCGCTGTCTTTTTCCATGTTACATGAGGCCGTACCCGTCAGGTTTATTTATTTATTGATGGTTTTTTTTTTCCCTTAAGACACAATAAAAACAGAGGGAATAAAAGACTTGGTGAATAATTCAAGTAAAGAAGTGTGTTCATTAAGACAAGAAAGGTGGAAAAGGGGGTATAGACATTTCCAACAGAGCTTGAGGGGGGAAGGGGAAGAGAGGAGAGATAGAGGGAGGGACAGAGACGCCTCAAGATCAAAGGAGATTCTGATTGAATAATGATATTAAATATTAATCTGATGGTTATACAAAGAGAGCAAGAGAAATGTGGGAACATGGTGACAACATTTAGAGAAAATTAACTAGGGAAATTAACCAGCTAGAGAACTTCAATTTTATCTATCAGACAGCAACATGTGTAGCTCCATATGGCATAGCTGCAGTCACTTGTTTCGGTAATGAACATGTATACAAAGGTCAAGTTAGTTATTTCTTATTATTATTATTTACATTATATAGTGCTTTTCTCATTCTCATCTAATTTCTATTTCACTTGATCTGGGATACATGAACAGCCTTGGATTAAGCCATGGATTAAAAATCAAGTGTCTTTGCATGTTGTTTGGGAAAAAGTAAATTAATGTCAGCATCAAAAATGTAGGTGCATCATTGGTTTGGAACAAATGCCTACGGATTCACTGGCACAGATTCTTAGTCTCTCCGTCTCAACTCTAAATGGGCCACATTCACTTTGTTAGTGTCAGTCGCAATGACATACTAAGCTTGTGGAACACCAGCGTTCATTAAAGAAACACCTCTGGTGCTATGGGATGACGCATGACATGCACACTTGGCCGGTCACCCAATTACAAATTTCACCCTATTCTGACAAGCCAAGTCAACAACGACGACTAATCTCTGTAGACATGAAGATATTCTACACTAAAGAGGTAATTAATATGACAAATGTTGCTTAAAGAGCTCATGGAATGACATGCTAGCATGGGACAGATGTATGTGGGGGGGCCTAAACTCATAAAAGGCAACAGTGAGTCAATATTAGCTTCGGTAAATGTAGCAATCATAGCATTATGAAATTAAGCGGAAAACCCATTACCACTGACCTTCTTTCTCCCTCCCCCCTCGGTCCGCTTTTGTCAGGCACGGCTACTTTCCTGCCCCGGAGTATCTAGCAACTCTCTAAATTGACTAAATTCAGCCACGACTTTGACCTTCACTCTTGATTTTTCGCTTTTGAAATACAAACCGCGTCTTTTTCACCTGACTTGGGTCTCAATGCCGGATTGCAGTTCTCAGGTGCTGTCAAAGGGGTCAAGATTGAACTGATGAGAGAGGTGAGGGCATTTAGAGGAACTGTCTTGAGCGCTCCACTGCAGACAGATAGGATAGACACATCCTGTTCTACACTGACAGACCTGCAATGGGGCATTTACCCATTCAAACAGACAATAACAGACAGGGATAAGGGATATTAACAGTGTTCATATACATATATATATATATATGTATGTATATGTATATGTGTATGGAAATTATATATTAAATTAAAAACTAAAACATGACAAAAATCCACATACCCAAAAACTGAATATAGTCAAACACACAAGAAAACAATAGAATAGTAAAATAAACCCATAGAATAGACATTTTATAACAGTAAGAGCTTCATACAGTTGAGAGTCTACAACCTTGTTAAGCTCAGAAAAGCATAATTATGCATACAACAATAACATTTGACCAAGCCAAAACAGCATGTCACAGCAACACAACACAGGATAATTAAACCCAGCACATCTCAAAGCACAGCAGCTCAATTAGGCCTTAATAAGGCCTGGACCACACAATTGCATGGAAGCATATCATTAGCATGCCACATGCTGTAGCTGGCTTACATCTGTGGGTCCCTGTGTGATGGAGATGGGGTACAGGCTGTCAGTAAGTGTGCATGAGTGTGCATGGAGGTGTTACAGGTCCCTTGGGCCCAGTGATAAGTGGAGAGCACTGGGGGGAGCGCAGCTGTCGAGAGGTTGTGTGACACGCGGGGCATGTCAGCTGCTCCCGAGGGGAGATGCACAAACCCCACACCCTCATCATACACAGACTGATGGACAGCCCGTCCGCACCATCAGCTGTGACATTACACCGCAAAACACGACAGATCACACCCACTACAAGGTCTCCTATCAAAGTAGCTCAACAGGGTGCTAGCAACACCAAGATCGTGGGTTTGATTTCCAGGGAACAAGCTGAATAAAAATACAAATGCAAATACAAATGTTTGGCAACCAAGTGAGCAAGTGAGCAAGCAAGAAAGCAAGAAAGAAAGCAAGAAAGAAAGCAAGAAATTAAGTCCTTACAGCCTACAACCACAAAAGAAACAAAACCCACAATGACACAGACCAAGCAAATATAGTAAATAATAGGATAAAAACAACTAATTATTGTCGTGGTTTTTGCCACAAAATACATTTTACAACCCGAATTCTGGAAATGTTGGGGTGTTTTTTAAATTTGAATAAAATGAAAACCAAAAGACTTTCAAATCTTATGAGCCAATATTTTATTCACAATAGAACATAGATAACATAAATGTTTAAAAGGGAGAAATTTTACACTTTTATCCACTAAATTAGCTCATTTCAAATTTGATGCCTGTTACAGGTCTCAAAAAAGTTGGCACAGGGGCAACAAATGGCTGAAAAAGCAAGAAATTTTGAAAAGATTCAGCTGGGAGAACATCTAGCAACTAATTAAATTAATTGATATCAGGTCTGTAAAATGATTAGCTATAAAAGGGATGTCTTAGAGAGGCAGTCTCTCTCAGAAGTGAAGATGGGCAGAGCTATGAAAGTGTGAAAGATAAAAAAAAAAAAAAACAATGTTCCTCAACATCAAATTGCAAAGGCTTTGCAAACCTCATCATCTACAGTGCATAACATCATCAAAAGATTCAGAGAAACTGGAGAAATCTCTGTGCGTAAGGGACAAGACCTTTATTGGATGCCCATGGTATTCGGATCCTCAGACGACACTGCATCACTCATTGGCATGATTGTGTCAATGACATTACTTAATGGGCCCAGGAATACTTTCAGAAACCACTGTTGGTAAACAAAATCCGCTGTGCCATCTGCAGATGCCAACTAAACCTCTATCATGCAAAAAGGAAGCCATATGTGATCTTCGTCCAGAAACACCGTCGTGTCCTGTGGGCCAAGGCTCATTTAAAATGGACTGTTTCAAAGTAGAAAAGTGTTCTATGGCCAGACGAGTCCAAATTTGACATTCTTGCTGAAAATCACGGACGCCGTGTCCTCCGGGCTAAAGAGGAGGGAGACCTTCCAGCGTGTCATCAGCGTTCAGTTCAAAAGCCAGCATCTCTGATGGTATGAATGTGCATAAGTGAATACGGTATGGGCAACTTGCATTTTTTGGAAAGCACTATGAATGCTGAAAGGTCTATAAAGGTTTTAGAGCAACATATGCTCCCCTCCAGTCTATTTCAGGGAAGGCCTTGTGTATTTCAGCAGGACAATACAAAACCACATACTGCAGCTATTACAACATCATGGCTTCATTGTAGAAGAGTCCGGGTGCTGAATTGGCCTGCCTGCAGTCCAGAACTTTCACCTATAGAGAAAAATACATCAAAGACAACCACGAATTCTTCAGCAGCTGGAAACCTATATCAGGCTAGAATGGGACCAAATTTCAACACCAAAACTCCAGAAACTCATAACCTCGATGCCAAGACATCTTCACACTGTTTTGAAAAGAAAAGGAGATGCTACACCATGGTAAAACATGCCCCCATTCCAACTATTTTGAGACCTGTAGAAGGCATCAAATTTGAAATGAGCTCATTGTGTGCATAAAATTGTAAAATTTCTCAGTTTAAACATTTGTTTTGTTATATATGTTCTATTGTGAATAAAATATTGGCTCATGTGATTTGAAAGTCTTTTAGTTTTCATTTTATTCAAATTTGAAAACGTCCCAACATTTCCGGAATTCGGGTAGTACTTCAGTGCCCTCCACAATTATTGGCACTCTTAGTAAATATAAGCAAAGGCAGCTGTGAAAATAAATCTGCATTGTTTATCCTTTTGATCTTTCATTAAAAAAAAGTTTCGCAAAATTCTAACCTTTCATCGAAGTAAAACAATTGAAAGTGGGGGGAAACTCACATTATGAAATAAATGTTTTTCTCCAATACATGTTGGCCACAATTATAGGCACCCCTAGAAATTCTTATGAGTAAAATATCTCTGAAGTATATTCCCATTCATATTTACATTTTTTAGCACACCAGGGTGACTAGGAGAATTAAATTATCCAGCCATGACTTCCTGTTCCACAGGAGTATAAACGTGTAAACACAAAGGCCAAATTCCCTTATTCATTCATCACAATGAGAAAAACCAAAGAATATAGTTCTGATGGGCAGCAAAAGATTGTTGAGCTTTACAAAATAGAAAATGGCTATAAGAAAAAAGCTAATGCATTGAAAATCCCCATTTCCACCATCAGGGCAATAATTAAGAAGTTCCAATCAACTAAAGATGTTACAAATCTGCCTGGAAAAGGACGTGTGTCTAAATCGTCCTAATGTGCGGTGAGGAGGAAAGTTTGAGTGGCCAAAGACTCTCCAAGGATCACAGCTGGAGAATTGCGGAGATTAGTTGAGTCTTGAGTCTCAGAAAGCCTAAAAAAAAATTCTCAAACAGAACCTACATCCCCACAAGTTGTTCCAGAGGGTTTCATGAAAAATACTCCGCTCTCATCCAGAAACAATCTCCAGCATACTCAGTTGTCAGACAAGACTGGAACTTCAAACGGGACCGGCTTCTATGGTCAGATGAAACTAAAAAAAGCGTTTTTTGGCAGCAAACCCACCAGATGGGTTTGGTGCACACATGGATAAAAAGTACCCCATGCCCACAGTTAAATATACTGCTGGATCTTTAATGTTGTGGGCCTATTTTTCTGCTGGAGGTCCTGGACATCTTGTTCAGATACATGGTATCTTGGATTCTAGAAAATACCAACAGATAAAAAAAATCTAAACCTGACCTTCTGCTAGAAATCCAATAATGGGCCGTGGTTGGATCTTCCATCAGGACAATGATCCAAAACAAACATCAAAACCACCACAAAAATGTGTCACTGAGCACAAAATGAAGCTTCTGCCATGGCCATCCCAGTCCCCTGACCTGAACCCTAAAGAAAATTAGTGGAGTGAACTAAAGAGAAGCAGCACCAGCATGGAGCTGGGAATCTGAAGGATCTGGAGAGATTCTGCATGAAGGAATGGTCTCTGATCTCTTGTCAGGTGTTCTCCAAACTCATCAGGCATTATAGGTGAAGACTCAGAGCTGTTATCTTGGCAAAAGGAGGTTGCAAAAAGTTTTGAATAAAAGGGTGCCAATAATTGTGGCCAACGTGTTTTGGAGAAAAACATTTATTTCATAATGTGATTTTCCCCCCACTTTCAATTCTTTTCCTTCAATGAAAGGTTATAATTTTGTGAATTTTTTTTAAGAAAGATCAAAAGGATAAACAATGCAGATTTATTTTCACAGCCGCCTTTGCTCATAATTACTAAGGGTGCCAATAATTGTGGAGGCCACTGTATGTCCTGAAAGCACATACTCTCGCCCGCTCTCTCTCACACACTCAAACGCACACTCACACAGAAACACTTTGCTCTGCCGAATTAATCAGTAAAATAGTTTAGCAACTTAAAAGCTACATGACATTTCTCACCAACGAGGTAATAACTGTGGTTCTTGAGGTGGATAAACTTACAGTTCCGCTATTAGTAGAGACACTGCTGCGGTGAGAGACGCACAGACTCAGGTTGGCTAATTCACATTTGCTTATTCTCTCTCTCTCTCTCTCTCTCTCTCTCTCTCTCACTCAACTGTGTTAATAACTATCAACTGTATTAGTCTGCTATCAAGACTCAAACCTTCGTTACTAGTTAAGAAATGACGTTTTGGAATTAGCAACGAAGGCTTGGGATGAGATGCGTAAGAAATTAGTCCCACACACAAGAGTGTTTTAAGGACAAAAACCTGTCAAATGAGTTGAAATACAACATCTGAACAATGTCTTGAGGTATGGTAACCATGGTATAAGCGGAATTGACTCCGAACCGTTGAACCTACACCTCGGGTGTGCATTATTTTCTAATAATTTAACGGCCCGTCGTCAATTATTCCTTACATATATTTTTTTCTTCTTTCTTTCTTTTCTGCTCACTTGGTTGAATGTAATGATTCAGGGAGTCAGGAATAGTATTTTAGCATTTACTTAAATATGATTGTTACTTTTTCTTATGCATTATATTTTTATTTCTTATGGATCTTTTGTGATTATTTTATGATTATTTTAATTCCTTTTCTATGTAAAGCACTTGAATTACGATTGTGTGTGAAATGTTCTATATAAATAAACTTACCTTGCCTATATATACTGTATATACACACACTATATTTACAAACTTTTGTTAGATGCTTTTGATTAATCGTTTAAAAAGTATCATTAAAATGCTTTTGAAAAA
>RJVU01036174.1:3163838-3262781 GCA_003731715.1 Anabarilius grahami | reverse complement strand
TGGCACAGTACTTTTTTGTAAGGGTAAATCAAAATGTTTATATATACACAACAAAATCATGGTATTTCTATGGTATTCTTTAGATTACCCTGAAATACCACATAAATACCATGGTTTTGAATATCATTATACCATAAGCAGCTCTACACTTGGCACAAAATAGCACTGTAATTGTTTTTTGAATAACATAACATAATATAATATAATAAATATAATATAAATATAATATAAATATATGTTTCATGCTATCATGATATTCTATAAACTAACATGTAAATACAATGTTTTAAGAATATTGCAATCATTTGTACCTTCCACAGTACTTTTTTCATAAGGGTAAATGAATAATTTTACAACAATGATATGAAATAATCATGGTATTATTTAAAGTATATAGAGTAAAATGAAAATACCATGGTTATGAACATAATAGGCCTATAATATAATCGTTTTACCATTGTACTACTACAGTACTTTTGTTGCTTGAGTAAAAAAAAAAAAAAAAANAAAAAAAAAAAAAAAAATGACAATTTCATGACAGAATACAGTATATGGAATACCATGAAATTGTCATAGGTACCATGAATATAATAATGAATATAATCACTGTACCATGGTACCACTTTTTTCCAAGCATGAATTCTGAGAATGAGAATGCTGTTTAATTTAATGACAAGAGTTTATGTAGTGCAGTATGCCATAAACTTTGCTAACAGAGCTAATAATTTGCAACCTGAGCACTGTGAGCAAGACCCACCCTGAATCAAACATGCTGGCACGCTGCCAGGTGAGGGTGTCTGCATTTAGGAGACGGAAAATAAACGCAGGCCCCACCCAATGCTCTTGCTCACATATATTTGCTATTGTCGCCTGGCCCATCAAAGCATCATTATTTGTTTTCTGTAACGTGCACACACCATCACACCACTGCGAGAGGCAGCACTGCGGACCACCAATACTCTCAACACCACAATACTCTCAAGGGTGATTAACACAATTAAACAGCCCAGCAAAACGACGGGGGAGGCAGGACCAACCATTTAGATAATACATGAATTATTAACAATGATAAACAGTGATACTAATAAAACATGCATTTAAAGCCTTTAAAAATAAGACTACCAACTGTACCAAACGAAACAACAGAAGCCAGCTATTGATGCCAATGAAGTAAATATCATTAAATACAACAAATGTTTGCATTACGCCTAGGTAAATATGAGGCAGCAAAATGCAACCAGACCAGCACATGCAGCAAGACAGGTACTAACATGCAAAGAGTCCTGCATTAAAAAAAAATAGAAGAGCCTGTTGCTGATATCACATGGGATGTTTGTGAATCCACCAGAGAACTGTTTCTGTTTATGAGACAGGGCAACTCAAGGAGACAANNNNGAAAATATGACATTACAAAAAAAAAAAATCTATATATATATATACATAAAAAATAATTATCAAAACACATTTGGCTCCTCTAACACACTGAAATCTTAAAAAAATATATTTTCTTCTTTTTTTCATACTTGAAGTCTTAAATGTTACACTAGATGTGACAAAAAAAAAACATAATTGACTATAACATTACAATTATTTCAAATGGAATAGCCCCAGTTTACTATACCACACACCAACCCCACTGCTACATCATTGCACCTTAAATCTCAAAGGTGTGATCATCTAACCACAAGAAAAATCTGCAAAATCAAGCAAATTCTGTTTGACATCCATCAGACACCAAATACTATTGACATTTTCACTGACAACCTTCTCTTCTTACCTCTGCAGGTTTAAAAAGGCTTCAGGTTTCCGTCTTCCTCTGGCAACTCTGTTGTTTTATCTGTCCCTGAAGGTTCTTGTGTCTCTTGCTCTGTGTCAGATTGATTGTGGCCTCTCCTCACTGCTGATGCTGCAGTGCGAGGAAAACACACCCTCTCCTGGCTCCCTCGCTGCCTCTCCCCTCCTCTGATTGGCTGCCATCAAGAGGCAGTGACATCACCCTTTTTTCTTCTAGCTCCCTGCCTCTTTTCCTTCACTCTCCTCTTTTCATCTCCCCTCTCCTCCCTTCATTCTCTGACCATTCCTTTATTGTCTTCATCCTGATTTCCACTCCGCATTCCCCTGGTGCCAAACGAAATATGTCCATAATTTCATCCGTGATTGGCAGGATCTGTCAGAGCAGGAGGAGAAATTCAGTCAGGCAGAGGAGTGATGACATGTTAAATGCAGAGAGATGTTCTACAGCACCATTAAAGGCTTCTTGCTGGTTGTTTGGTGGGCGTGAGTAATAAGGATGAGAAATATATGTTATGCTAATTAGTGCATTGTTATGCAGTATTTGTATGGTGGCACAGGAAGAGCTTTTCGTTTATCCCTCCCTTATAGTGGCAGATGAAATACAGAAAGAGTATACAGGAATTTGGCATTACACTATTTTTTTGTGTATAATGGCCATATATACTACCAAAAAACAACAACAACAAAAAAACACTTCCTTAATTAGGTCAGCTCAGAATAAGGTTTTTAAAAGTATCAAAAAACATAATGGAGATAATTAATTTTGAAGTTTTATTAAGTGTTAATGAGATTATGTGGTTTTTATAATCAATTAACACTGCTTTTGTCATTTATTACAAGATGGACAAAATTTGTCACCAAAAAAAGTCATTGTTTAACCAAAATTTCAGTTTTACCAAATTACACTTTTGGTTATACCGAATGACACTATTTTTAAACAATGCTAACAGGCTGATATCTAGCTAGTTAGCTAACAAAAAGACACATTTAGTAAAACATTACAAAATTTTCCATGTTTTATAGCTGTTGTTGTACCGAATGACCTGATGTTTCAGGACAAGCGTATGAGCAAGTGAAAACATGAATTTTTAAAATAGTTAAAAGTTAGTTAGTTACTTTGCTTCGCGACCATGTGGCCCTTTGCAGGAGTCTGAATGATGTCACATCCTGTCACATGATATTGACCGCATGACTTGATCCAAAATGTCCCCTTTATATTGGTTACTCCAAATGACATCAATAAAATTAATTTTTCTGGACATTTTTCTCACAACAAAGTAACAACTTCTACACATAAATTTAATACCATTTTGCACTATGTTGATATATGATGTTATAAAATCATGTCAGAATAAAAAATATATACATTTATTACATTAAGATATTGTAATCACAAATTAAATGAATGTATTGGCCTTTGGACGGTTAAACAATTACCTTTTGACACTTCAAAAACTTTAAAATACCTTTATATATAGCAACAAATAATGAAAAAAATTTGGATTCAATAAAAGAGATCAAGTTGTACTACCTTACATACTTTGGATGTCATATCTTTTATTATTATTATTATCATCATTACGGCCTTCGGACCCGTTACGTCATTAACCCAATTAGTGTTACTGTCTAAAAATATATTGTAATGTTATAAAATGATTATACACAAATAGAGCAGAAACTATTTTGAAACATCTCAACTATATTATAAAATCTTTATGAATTAAACTGCTTCTGGGAAATTAAAGGTAAAATCTGTTCAGCTACTATTGAGGCTGATATATTGTGACTAAAGGAGCCTTTTACTCAAACTATCACACGGTTGAATGACAAATGAATCACGCCCAATTTGGTTCATGAGGAAAGGGGACTCGCTGCAATGCAAATTACAGATTTTTCCACAGATTTTGATGGCAAGCAAGGTAAAAAATAAACAACTATCAAATGCCCATCTCTCTATCTACGCAATCTCCCCCCTCAGCATGCAAAACACTGCAGATGTGACGTTGTCGTGTATACAGTAAAGGTCAGTGCTTGTGAGTGTGCTAGAATAAATCTACAAAGAGCAGATCTCTTTGTTATGTGACATTATCTGGCTTCGTGTGCAGTGCCACACTTACAGAAAGAGCCATTCCTGCAGGTGTCTCATGGCACACACATGCTGAAAAACACCAGTCACTGTCCTTTAACAGAAGGCTGGGCATTAGTTTCCGGTTAAAGGACCTTAATTTGTGACGGGTCCATGAGCACATCCTGAATCAGGCAGAACAAATGAAGCTTGAAGGTTCATCTTGAAAACCTCACACAGGGAGTTGCCAGTTTGCATTAATGCCATCAAACGCAATAACAAAAGCTCATGCAAAACAGCCGCTTTGAATAAGTATGATTTGCAAGGGCTACAAATAGGCTGTCAACCACCAAAAACCAAATTATAGCTTTATGATCAAAATACAATTTTATGGGAATTTTTGTATCAAACAGCTGGGCTCTTTTATAAAAGAGTGGCACTCTACAGATGGAGTCAAAGCGAAAGAAAAACTAACTGGAAATGAAAACGTGGGATGTTGCATCTAATTATTTTCTATTCCACTGTCCTTGCCTACCATTTATTGATTTTTCTTATTATTTTTTCTATTTTTCTTTTTATAGAAGTCAAGGACAACATGAAACGGAGGGATCAAAGCACAACAGACCGGATTCAAACCTGCATCCCCACAAGCTCAAAAAAGCAATTCAGGAAACATTTTTTGTAGCAATAAAAGGGACTCATGAATTACATATTTCATAATTCACTACCCTCTTAAATAGCGATGGATGGGATGGATGGATGGCTCAAGTAGTTAATGCTGGTTCTGATAGAAAGGTGTCAGAATACACAGTGCATCGGTTTGTTGCATATGGGGCTGCATAGCTGCAGACCAGTCAGGGTGCCCATGCTGACCACTGTCCAAAATGTCACATATAAAATATAGAAATATATGACAATTTGCCAAATGACTTCAAAACTCTGCATTACATTGCATGCAGTCAACTGTAAACCTGGCACTAATTGTAATATGACGTTTAAGTGATCTGGAATTTGTGTGTCAATAATTCATGAGTTGGAGAGAAGCCACAGGCTGAGCTGTGCCTCCACCATTACCCTTCAATTACTCAGTGATTAACACCAGGTCAGACCATCAGAATGACCTCACATCCACTTAATGAATTCAATTAATCCATTAGCTGCCCAAGTACAGCCGCAAAATAACCAAGCTAAACCAACGACCCCAAGAGTGGTCCCATGTTGTAACATGCCTTTATATGCAACCTCTCTGGCTGGAAATGTCAGGGTAACTGTTACTGATCTGCATTATGTTTGAGATCTGCTAAGGGCCACTACCCACTGTCTTACAGACTGATCTCTTGATTAATTCAGTCTTTCGGTCACAAATACTGACAAAACAGAATGTTTGTTTCATCCTGTTTCTAAGGAAGCACACTCCTCAGGATCTAAAGTGGGACAAGCTATGACGTTAAACTCTCTCTTGAGGTCTCTGGTTATTGTACGCCAGCACAAGAAACAGTCGCTGAAAATGAGTGAGAGAGATGAAGATAAAGGGAAACAGAGAGCAGAGATGAAGACAGGAAGGAGGAAGCCAGCGCTTGATGATTTATAATGGCACTGCTAGAATGCAGAGTCTGTTCATAAGTTAATTTGACTATGAGGTCATGCAAGCCGCAGTGGTGTCTGCACTTCTGGAAAGAGGTTCTCTCAGCCTTTGATTTGAGCAGAGACTCCCAATCCATTTCCAGACTGATAGAAAAGCAGAAAGAAGCAGAAGAACAAAGGTGGGAAAACATTTAAAAGGAGACGCAGTGGGATTCATTGAACAACCGCTTGAAAAGTGACACGACAACACTAAAAATTCCACCGTTATTTCAATCGCATTAGCATTGCATTTCAAAGGACTCCATATTATAGTCAGAACTGAAAGACCTAAAAATCATGCTCTGAAAAGTGTCAGCACATTTATTTAAATTTCAGTAGCTCTTAATCGTTTCCCATAAACACAGTCACTGATAATGTCATTACATAAGCATAATAGCCTAAAACTAATTGCAACATTGTCTGCAAACAATATGAGTTGTTAGATCATACAAAAGAGCTTTTCACAGCTTAATATAATAGCATTAAATGGGACGGTCTGTACAGGAAATGATCACTAGCACTACTCAAGGTTAAAATATACATTCTCATTTAGGAGCGTGAAGTTAATTGCCTTTCAGCCTGCCTGAAAAATGAAGCAGTCCATTTGTTTCCTTCCTTATCATTTCTCCAGGAGAGTCAATATTCGAGCTGATTTATGCAGACTGTATAAAGTGCTCTGGCTTCATCTCAAAAAACACACTTCATTAACGAACTGGCTTTATGCCTTGCATTAACCATTTTCCCAAATCTCAATCAGTATATTTAAGATAATAAAACTCTGACAACTGAAAAACATTCTGAGAAAACCATAAGCATGACTGATTAGGATTAATACCTGCACAAAATGCTTTCTCACTCCACTTACATTATTGATAACTATGGATTAACTATTGTTTATTTATAAGGTAAAACAAAAACCAAGGCACTTACATGTGGAAAAGGCAGTTTAAACAAACCTAATGCACTCAGGTCACCATTTACATGAATTTTTTTTGGGAATGATTAGTTTTTGTTTTTTTTTGTGTGGAAATTTAATAACTAAAAGATCATCGCACTCCCCCTGCTGGCCAGCCTGAAATGCAGAATTATAGTCATAACTGATTACGCAAATAGTATGACATCTTTCTGGACAAGAACTATAACTAGAAACACGTGCATAGCATAATTGTTTTGTCTAACCTGGAAATCCTCTTTTGATTACACTTTATTTTAAGGTGTCTTTGTTACATTGTAATTATACATTTAAATACCAAGTAATATTAACTACATGTACTTACTATAGGGTTAGGATTAGTTGCATGTAATTATGCATACTTTATAGTTATTACTATAATAACTGCATGTAACATATGTAACAATGACACTAAAATAAGGTGTTACCCATTATTTTAAGGGGTCTTTGTTACAGTGTAATTATACATTTAAGTTCTGAGTAATACTAACAATGTGCTCATAGGGTTAGGAATAGGGTATGGTTTAGGATTAGACGCATGTAATTATGCATAGTTTACCATTATCGCTACAGTAAGTACATGTAACAAGAACACAAACAGTGTTACCCCCCTTTTTTTTCTTTCTTTTTAACAGCAAATCACATTGCATACAGCTTTAATGTGAATTAAAGCAAGTGCGTGATGGAAAAGGGAGTTACTTGCAGGTGCACCATTTCCTTCACTGTTAGTGCAGGAAATTAGACCTAAGTATAGGGAAAAAATAAACTTCCATCTTTGGCTTGCATAACAGTGAGCTGTAGGCACATTCTGATGCTTTAAATGGAATAAACAAAAGGATACATCCGAAAGACAGGCAATGATCATGGCTCCAACATCCTCTCTCACCTTTAATCGGGCACTTTATGTTGAGAGATGTCAGTCTAGACAAGTGGACCCCTGCCGTCCGGGGTGAGGAGGAGAAAGCAGGCGTGATGAACTGTATCCTAACAGCACGGATGCCCAGCATGGACATTACTGGAAGCTCCAGATGGTCTGAGACACTCATTACACTTCACACCAGCTCCCATGCAAAAAGAGTGGAAGAGGGCAAGAACAAAGGCTAAAAAGCCTGTCCTAAAATGCCAGCTAAGAAAAACCCAAAGCAATAAATGTGAGATTCATGCAGGTGATCAATAACTGGACAGAATTCCTCATACATAACTCAGGATGAAGAATAGAGCTTTTAATACTTGGACCCCACAGCATGTGTCAAGTTAGTTTTCATGGACCTCCATCAGTATATTTCTTAACATATAAATGATATTTGCTCCTGTTAGTGCAAATGTGTAAGGCATACATTGAAACAACTCTAGAGGACACAGTGGGCTCATTTTATGCATTTATTTATGTAGCAATTTACGTTCTGATTAGCTGCTGAGAGGCTGCATCAGCAGTTGGGTAATAACCGCATGTGTCTGAGCACCCGCGGTTCAACGTCTCAGTCCTTCACTTCTTAAATCTGTGTGTTCCTCTCCAAAAATACCACAAAAGTTGCCTAAAAATGTCCCCGTTCTGAAAATCCCAGAACGTCTGCGATTTCACCAAAACCTCATTTCATGTTCTCGCCCTCCCGCCAGTTTCCACAACTTCCCCCCTCCCTGAAATTAAAGTTCCCATTTGCAAAGCTAGTGAGGTCACACATTAGCAACAGAGGACAATCAACTTTTTTTTTTCCCCGCCAGAGGGTTACAACCATCCTCTTTACACACACAAAACAGCCCTCTCCTTATTTTAACAGCCAGAGAAGAACAAAAAAGATTAAACAAACTCCCAAACCTTTTGTACAGAGAAACCAAACTAAATGGAGAAAATGTCTTTTACATTAGTCCGCAGATATCCTCTGTGATCCTCTCCCGGGCTCTGTAATTTTAATAGGGAAGTGAGACACACACATATACCAAATACAGTTCGGTGTGTCAATGCCAGGCTCTGTGTGTAGTGGGCAATGTCAATACATCTCTATCACTCGTTTAGCCGTCCATCTGTTTGTTTTATGTGGATTAGAAGAAGGTCTTGGCCGTATGTATGATAGTGATGTGAATATGCATGTGTGTCATAAGTTAACAACATGTAAGTCTACATCTGTGTGTGTCTGTATGTGGGTTTAGGAGAGTCTTTAGGCCAGTCCAAAGCCTTCAGAACATTCCTGAATGGCCAGCAGCAGCATGTGTCTTAACTTCTCGTAGCTCTCATATGCCGGGAGGTCCAACTGGTTAAAGCTGGAAGGAGAGAGAAACAGAGGTGAAATAAAGCAATAAGAAACAAAAAAACTCATTTTGATTGTACAACTGTCATGCAATGTAGCAGTATAAGCCAACAATGTTCATTTACCAAGTGTGTGCAGAGGGCAGGCGGTCAGTGGAGCGGTCATCTCGGTGGATCTGGAATTTCTGGATGCCATTCATTCCCTCCAGTGCAGCAAAGCCCTGCAGTGGCACTTTGGATGTGCCCGTAACAAACTGCAGGAATTTGGCCCGGTCAGCCTGGTCAAAAGATCGTAATGCACGCCAGAACCACTGGATCTATGTAGAGAAAGGAGGACAGAAAATTAATAACAGGTAGAGACGTTTTATCAGACGAAAAGTAAATGCTTCAACAGGAAGTAAAGCAGTAGGAAAATGTGACTTTAAACAGGTTGGCTATAAAATTATATAGTGCTGCAGGAATACACCCTAAAACTCGGTTCCAGTTCCATCACCCAAAAGACAATAGGTTTTTGGTCAAATGCCTGGGGCCCATATCATGATGGTAGTTGAACAAACTCAGGGTTACAGGATTAGTTTCTAGTTGACAAAACCAAACCAATCAGGCTTTGTTGGTATCATGGCATTGATCATCAACTTCCTTTGTCAACTCAGGCTTTGATCCCAAGTTCATAAATAACCATGGAATGTGTGCACATGAAAGTGTGCACCAGTAGTGAACAGCCAATCACACGCCTTAAAACATGCAAAACTGTGATTCACTTCTCACGAGAGTCAGCGATTTAAATTCTCTTCTGCCGAAGATTGAAGAGATAGAATATGAAGTACATATACAATTATTACATAATGCAATAGCAAGAAAATATCTTGCTATATCAGTGCAAGGGAAAATATAGACTTGAACATATAAGCTCACATGTAGTCATTTTTAAAGCTTTATCTATTGATTCCAATGCATATTTATATTACACATCTGTATATATTCATATACATTTAAACTAAATGCATAATAACTGTTAAACTAAAATTGCTCATGTGATTAAGCATATAATAATTATAATAAATAATCATTGCAAAAAGCCAGATGATTTTGTCTTTAAAAATCTGTTACTATGTAGTGACCTTGAATTTGGAGCAAGAGAAACTGGGGGAGACTTTATTGCTTCAGACATGTGTCACTTTGCTCACAGCTGATTGGTCCAGTTAATGTCTTTTGATGTGTACATACCTGAATGGAACTGGACTGATATTTGTGGTATTCTGTATTGGCTTTGAGGTCGTCAATATCGATGGTGGGCAGGCCGGAGATGAGCAGCTCTAGCTCTTGCTCAGTGAAAATGGAGATCAGTCTCTTGGGGATGATCTCATAGAAGCCCTCCAGGAAGGCAGCCAGCTGTTTACGGATTGCACCTGAGAAACAAAGATGTTTCAGCTTCCTGATTGACTCTTGAACCTCCCCCTTTCCTCACAAGCAATGACATTTATTGAAGTGTATGTTCACCTGTCATCTTCATCTGGCAGACCAGATGCACATATTCCTTCTTATTCTCTTCTGTGACAAGGATGTTGGCACCATTGGCCTTCAGATCTCTCACTTCACACACACCAAACTCTTGGACCTGAGAACATATGAGAAGTGATTATCATACCTGGTTCTTCATACCAAAACTATCTTAATACTGAAATAACACAATAAGTAAATGTACTTGGTGTCAAAATGCAGCGCATACCTCTGTGCTGAATGTCAGCTCGTAGCCCAGAGTGGACACATCATTCTCCAACAAGTAGACCAGACCCTGGAAGAAGGGATAGTCTTCGCTTTCCATGTCTGTATACCTATAACACAAAAAAATCCAGCTTATTCTATACACATTTTAGAGATATATACAGTCTAATCATGACGGACGAGGATAATCTTTGCTGGTACCTGACGCTCTTGCCCAGGATGTGCTTGTAGAAGCTGCGTGTGAAGTAACACTCTAATAGCCTGTTGTCATAGACTGCTTTGGCCACCACACGTCCCACAAACTTGAAGTAGCTGAGATGGTTGGGGTTGCAGTGGGAGGAAGGATTGATGGTGTAGGTGACCCGGTCACCGGGCGAGGTGCGGAACAGGGCATACATGGGGTTGAACATCTCTCTGGAGATGATCATGTACCACTCCCTTAACAGCCCACCTNTCTTCCAGTCGGCGGACTGTGAATCGAAACTAGGAATCGAAACTAGGAATCGAAACTAGGAATCGAAATTTAAACTTTTGAACGATTCCGGGAAAATCGCAAAGCTAGTCCCGGTTCCAATCGATACTCGATACTCGATACCCAAGCCTAGAGACCATGAGAACAAAAAAAAAGAGAACAAACAACTGCCCTGCTCTTTTTGCTTGCAGCTATCGGTAAAAAACTTTGCACATCGGTGAGAGTGTCAAAGTGAGAAAGCATGAGAGATTTACAGTCGGTTCTTCATGTCCTCTGGGCTCTTGCGGTGCAGCTCTCTGTAAGAATCTTCAAAGACGTGGTCTCTCCTCACATGGACGGCCATATCCTCTTTCCTCAGCCCCTCATCCAGACGCTCCAACTCTTGACGGAAATACCTAAGAGACACTCTTATTAGATAAAGACTTGGAACAGAACAATAACAAGAGAAATTTCCATAGATGTGGGCTTTCAAGGTAATGCAAAAAGTACAAATGATGTAGTACAATGATGTTTTTTTTTACATTACAGTAATTTGGGGTAGGGGAGTCTTTTTAATTTTTTTTCATTTAATGTTTTCTCATATAATGTCGATTTAATTATTATTATATTAAATAGTAAAAATAATGGTGTGAAATATGACCCAGGAAAATGTTCTTAATTATCATGAAAATAATAACATTACTTAATGCTGTATAAAAGGCAGAAAAAGAATCTTACTTGCGCTTGACATCAAAGTCCAAGATGCGGATGTAGTCAACCAAAACAGCGAATGGCCCATCTGCCAGGTGAGTGGTGGATTGACGCAGGATCTGATTCAGCACAGTGCGGTGGGTCTCTGTTAAAGACAGAGAGATAGAGAGTTCATATCGAGGACAGCCTTCGTTAGTATTCATCATGTACTTCCTCTAAACTGTGTGAACTTCCATTTGGGACCATGAGACAGCTTGTGTTTGATTGACTCACCTGCAAAACGCAGGAACTTCTGTGTGTCTGGAGGCAGGTTGGAGGAGATGTGCATAGATGAGGGCTCCCTGGAAAAGAAGGGGTCCAGAGAGGAAGGGGTGGCGGGTGTGAGAGGGGCAGGCGACAGTGGGGGTGGCTCATCCTTGATGTGTGACAGCTGGCTCTCCCGAGTGTCTCGAACCGGAGGTTTGCTTTCCCGCTCGGTGGCATGTACAAGGAAAAAGGCCTCCACCGCAGGCTGCAGAACTACAGGGATACAAAAACGATTTATAAGATGAAATATTTTATTTTCTAAAAAATTATTTAAAAAAAAATAAAAATAAATANAGATGAAATTATTTATTTTCTAAAAAATTATTTTAAAAAAAATAATAAAAATAAATAAAAATACCTAAAACTGCATGTTGGTCATGAGACTCTTCAAGTTCTTTCAGACACTCTCCCAGCATGTCCCATAGCTCATCTAACAACAGCTGCTCACTCAACAACGGCAGATCAGGCAAGCGCTCCTCCTGTTCCTGCTGACTGCTGCTCTCTTCACCTACTCACATACAAACCATATTTTTATTATATTTTTTATAACTAGTTCATTCTATATGAACTAGTCATTTCAGACACTGATGTAACTTAAGTTACATCAAAACAGCACCAGCCATATGGGCCCTGGATAATGTGTTACATGGTTTGTAGAATAATTATGCATTGTAAGCCTGGTTTGAAAGAGTAATCTTATACTATATTAATGGATTTACCTACTTTACAAAGCTTACATTGCAAAGCCATTTAAATCATCATACAAGTGTATGACTGTATGACTCAATTTCAATAAGATAAAAAAAAATATTCAAACATTTAGATAGCAAACATAGTTATTCTGTGTTTTTGCAAAACATTGTTGCAGCTGAATACCACGCAGCATATTCAGCAGCCTAAAGAACACATGTACAAAGAACTTTTGCCTATTTAGTTAACAAAAATACCACAGCAAAAACAAGCCTAAATAATATAAATTTCAAACATTAAAGACAAGTAAAAATTCAGTAATAAATAAGAACAAATAAACATAAAGAAACTGAAATCAAATGTAATCAATTGTAAAATAACACTTTTATACATAAAAAAAAAAAAAAGTAGGTAGAGTAATCCTTAAAGTTACAAAAGTTATTCAGCACATGCTTTGGATTCGCGCCTTCTTGCGCTTGAATAGTATTAAATCACATTAAAATGTGCACACAAGAATCATTAAGCAGAATCAAAATGCACATCTTATCAAATCCACGGTTCTTGGAAATTAGAAACCGGTTCTAAAATGGAACCGGTTCTTGATACCAAACCCTATTCCTTGCAGTACCATTATAGACACCATAAATTATAGCAGTGTCGTATGAGAACATAGAAGTTCAGTGATTCATATGCAATAATTCCATGGATTGATGTTCCTATTGTCATAATTTCACAGCTATTGTTTTAAAGAGCCTTACCTAAGGTTGCCTGGTCCTGTTCTAGGGGTGAGGGCTGGTCCACATCCATGGGCGAATCATCTCTTTGAGCTGCTGGGGGCTCGGCAACAGAGTGCACCTCCGACTGAACCAGGGGAACCAAGGAATAGGATGAGATTCAATACAATTCCCCCCGACAGAGAAGAGACAAATAAGAGTGTATAATGTAGGGAAAAAGATGAAATGCGGTAATCGCAGACCAAAACCTGAGGCAGTGCTAGACACTGAGTATCATGCATAAAAACATTCAGACATTGGCAGGAAAGAGGTGGTTGGGATGGAGCTTAAGCAAAGAAGCATTGACAGCCAGCCAAATATCAAACCACACACAAAAAGACAAAGCTAGAGACGGAAGAGAATCAAAAAGCTGGATGCAACATTCAAATACTGCACCATACAGGCTTTGTGTGTTAAATGCAGCAAAATGCAGTGGAAAGCAAAGCAGTAGAGAGGTGAAAGAGAGCTGGGGTTTAGAAAAGAGTCACTGGTAGTTCTTATGACAGAACGACTTGTCACTGGAAAACAATTGTGGGCTAAGTGTAAGTTTAGTAACTTTTAAAACAGTGTCCAGGTGTTTGATAAACAGAGCAATGACATGGTCTTTTAGAGGATATATATAGAGTTTTCATTTGAACTGCAAGCAAAAGTTACTAGTTTCGTTATATTTAATGAGTAATCAGGGCTTGGTGATATAGGTAATATTTGTGATGATTTAGTGGGTGATATAAAATGAAGCATTCTGAGCATCACAGTGAATTTAATTTTATGAAAACTTAAGAAAAATTGTAATAGGCTCTCAGATTTGGACAAAAATGGGAAGTCTGAATAATTTACATGAATTTCCAAATCTGTGCTTTTGAATTTCTGTTTCAATGAATTAATTAAAAAGTAAATGTTGTCAATACCATTTATTGTTAAACTGGTACATAAAATATAATGAATATATATGAATTAATATAATATAATATTATATTATATTATATGAATCATATACAGGTCCTTCTCAAAAAATTAGCATATTGTGATAAAGTTCATTATTTTCCATAATGTAATGATAAAAATTAAACTTTCATATATTTTAGATTCATTGCACACCAACTGAAATATGTCAGGTCTTTTATTGTTTTAATACTGATGATTTTGGCATACAGCTAATGAAAACCCAAAATTCCTATCTCAAAAAATTAGCATATCATGAAAAGGTTCTCTAAACGAACTATTAACCTAATCATCTGAATCAACTAATTAACTCTCAACCCCTGCAAAAGATTCCTGAGGCTTTTAAAAACTCCCAGCCTGGTTCATTACTCAAAACCGCAATCATGGGTAAGACTGCCGACCTGACTGCTGTCCAGAAGGCCATCATTGACACCCTCAAGCGAGAGGGTAAGACACAGAAAGAAATTTCTGAACGAATAGGCTGTTCCCAGAGTGCTGTATCAAGGCACCTCAGTGGGAAGTCTGTGGGAAGGAAAAAGTGTGGCAAAAAACGCTGCACAACGAGAAGAGGTGACCGGACCCTGAGGAAGATTGTGGAGAAGGACCGATTCCAGACCTTGGGGGACCTGCGGAAGCAGTGGACTGAGTCTGGAGTAGAAACATCCAGAGCCACCGTGCACAGGCGTGTGCAGGAAATGGGCTACAGGTGCCGCATTCCCCAGGTCAAGCCACTTTTGAACCAGAAACAGCGGCAGAAGCGCCTGACCTGGGCTACAGAGAAGCAGCACTGGACTGTTGCTCAGTGGTCCAAAGTCATTCGGAAATCAAGGTGCCAGAGTCTGGAGGAAGACTGGGGAGAAGGAAATGCCAAAATGCCTGAAGTCCAGTGTCAAGTTCCCACAGTCAGTGATGGTCTGGGGTGCCATGTCAGCTGCTGGTGTTGGTCCACTGTGTTTTATCAAGGGCAGGGTCAATGCAGCTAGCTATCAGGAGATTTTGGAGCACTTCATGCTTCCATCTGCTGAAAAGCTTTATGGAGATGAAGATTTCGTTTTTCAGCACGACCTGGCACCTGCTCACAGTGCCAAAACCACTGGTAAATGGTTTACTGACCATGGTATTACTGTGCTCAATTGGCCTGCCAACTCTCCTGACCTGAACCCCATAGAGAATCTGTGGGATATTGTGAAGAGAAAGTTGAGAGACGCAAGACCCAACACTCTGGATGAGCTTAAGGCCGCTATCGAAGCATCCTGGGCCTCCATAACACCTCAGCAGTGCCACAGGCTGATTGCCTCCATGCCACGCCGCATTGAAGCAGTCATTTCTGCAAAAGGATTCCCGACCAAGTATTGAGTGCATAACTGAACATAATTATTTGAAGGTTGACTTTTTTTGTATTAAAAACACTTTTCTTTTATTGGTCGGATGAAATATGCTAATTTTTTGAGATAGGAATTTTGGGTTTTCATGAGCTGTATGCCAAAATCATCAGTATTAAAACAATAAAAGACCTGAAATATTTCAGTTGGTGTGCAATGAATCTAAAATATATGAAAGTTTAATTTTTATCATTACATTATGGAAAATAATGAACTTTATCACAATATGCTAATTTTTTGAGAAGGACCTGTATATATTTTTATTTTAATACTTTATTTTTACTGTATTCTTTACATCTGAGATAGAGATTAAATGGGTGAGCTATATTGCCATGCCCAGTGTGTAATGCAGTTACATCCAAATAGAGTGTAACTTTACTGAGAAAAATACATCAGTGGTGTCCTAGGCTGTGAGATATCCTCACTAAGAAATACACAGGGTATTATGAACATCATGGGTGTGTGTGAGGGTGAGTACAGTCAGTAGCAGTCTGCCTGCTGTCAGTGCGGCCCATGCTAACCGTGGCTGCGCTGGCCGTGCCAGCGGGGGGGTTGTTGGTTGCAGAGGTACTGGGGGCAGACGATCCAGCCACAGCCACAGCAGCGGATGCAGCAGCAGCAGCGGCAGCAACAGCAGCGGAAGAGGATGCGGATGAAGAGGGTGGGGGGGCCTGCTGTAGACGGCGGGCCCTCTGCCCCTCTCTCACCATCTGAATGATGGCGTCCGCTTCAGCCTCTAGCTGACGGACCGCAGCCTGGATACTGCTGGCCGAGCCCAGACTGGTTGAACCTGGAAACAAATGGAGAATGAATCTAGATAGACCAGTGAACATAAAATAAACTGTCTATAGTGCTCAATGGGAGACGAGACTCAATTGAAAGCTTCAATGTGAAGCGTGGAAATGTTCTTAAAGGATTAGAGGATGCCTCTGTGTTAAAAGAGTGACTTACTCAGTCTTCCTCCTGTCTGCTTAGCTTTCTTGTTAGCACGCCGTGTGTCTTCTCTAAGCTGAATAATGACCTGCAGAACACGCAGGAAAAACTTCTGCGTGGAGGTCTTGGAAGTGAGCGAGCTCATGCAGGGCAGCTGCAGCTCACGGCCACCTAACGTGCGCTTCTGAGCAGCCACAATCACCACACTCTCCGACCCATCAAACCTGTAATCCATTCAGACCCAAGGGAAAGGACAAGTACTGTTATTGTTGTAAACCCTTATATGCAGAAGAAATGCAAAGTCCTGCAATAGTCTTAAGTGATGTTTCAATTTTTATTCTTTCATCAGATTATTTTATCTAGGAAGTTTCTTTTATCTAGGAAATTGCTCTAAATGTGATTTGAACTTCTGTGTTTTCTACAACCAGCATTAACCCAGAGGTAAATTACCATTCAAAAGTTTGGGGTCAGGGAGTTGTTTATGAATAATTTGATTCAGCAGGGATACATTAAGTTGATCCAAAGTGATAGAAAATGTATGTTTATATAAATTTATACATTTAAAAATTTTAAATATTTTTTAAAATAAATGCTGTTCTTTTGAATTTTATATTAATTAAAGAACACTGAAAAAAAGTACCATGGTTTCCACAAAAATATTAAGCAGTACTACTGTTTAAGATCGATAAAAATAAGAAATGTTTCTTGAGCACCAAATAAACATATTAGAATGATTTCTGAAGGATTATGTGACAACGAAGGCAGGAGCAATGATGGTGAAAATTCAGCTTTTAAATTGCAATGCTATTTCACAATACTATTGTTTTTAGGGCTGTCAGGATTCCTTGATTAAATTTAAGTACTCGATTGCAATTTACCAGTGTCGATTAACCGGCAAAATACTGTAAGTGCCACATTCCACGGACAAGAATCCATGAACCGCATTATTAGACAGTTTTCTAAGGCTGCACAATATAATAAACCATTTAAAAATCTTAATATAGCATAAATAAGAATAAATTGATAAATTGTTCACCACAAGACAAGTAGTGAGCACTAACAGTAAATAGGGTCAATTTTGATTTCATGCCAATTTTGAAGGCTATAGTTCGTCTTTTTATTACCACAAAAAAAATTATCCGATTACTCGATTAATCGTCAAAATAAATCAACCAATTACTTAATTACCAAAATAATCAGTGACAGCCCTGATTGTTTCACTGTATTTTTAATCAAATTAATGCAGCCTTGGTGAGAATAAGAAAATTCTTTCAAAAACATTTGAATCAACCTCAAACATTTGAATGGTATTGTAGGTTGAAACTTTCTCCTCACCTGCTGGTCATCTTGCCCTTGAGGCGTGTGGTTATGGATGGGTCCTCATGAGAAGCTTCAGGAGACTGAGCATCAGCACGTGCTCTTCTCTGCTGCTCCAGGTTATACTCCCTCAACTCCGCCAGTAAAGTGCCTGGAAAGAGACCACCATCAAGGCACTGATTCAGTTTTGCACATTATGAAAACTAAGCTGCAAAACAAGCTATTCGTGGTGGTGGCGGTGATGACAATCATGAGCTCATATGCCTGCACATCTACATTTAAACAGAAATGCATATTCAATATTCAGCATCTTTACCAGCCCTAATGAGCAACCATATGGAAATCTTAAAAGTAAAAAAAAAATCAAAAATCTAAATGATGAGGTACTGACCGATTTGTTTGCAGAGAGTGTATCCGAGCTGACGTGCCCCACTGAGCAGAAGTTTGAGTACTGTGTCTCGGGTAAGTGCATCCCCTCTTGACAGCTGCAGCAGGATGTTAGCCGCATCCTCCAGACCTTCCTCTGAACACGAGTGGGATGTCAGCACCTGGACACAAACCACAGGGGGTAACTAATCAGACTGCTGAGCTGGGTCAAAAGAGCCCAGGGTTAGGAGAACCAGACATAAGGCGACATATGTGCGTGCACCATCATTAAATACCTCCACAGAGAGCTGCAGTTGTTTTTCTGTTAGTCCAGTAGAGGCGAGTTTGGTTTCAAGGTCCGTGCAGCTCACTGCCGCCTTCTGTTTTCCTGCTAAAAAAGTGAGATATGGTGAAATACTGTACTGCCAGAGGCCCAAACAATTGACTAGTCAATCGCAGCACTATACAAAATTATTTGATTTCAGAATGACCTCTAAAATGTATAAACTTGGATATCTTCCATACAAATTTGTGGTCTTTTTTTTTTTTTTAATTAGTCTCTTTTTTTGGTGCATAATTTTTTTTTTGAATTTGTATACTAAAGCAATAAGCCCCAAAAAGCTGTGGTTGGTTTACAGTGATTTTAGAACAGCTAAGAGGCGTTTAGCCATTCTAAAATCACTGTAAACCATGGCTTCATGAGGCTTATTGCTTCTCTAAAATGTTATATAACCATTTTAAAGGTTTCATAAAATATAAACGGCAACAAAAAAAATCTGATAAATAATTTTTCCACCCAGCAATATAGTTCTTTACCAATGTTTACCAAAATGGCAGTGGCGCAGTAATACTGTTGTAATAAGGTCACAAATGTGTGTTTATAGAGTAATTTACAACGGCTTTTATAATCAAGAGCCGGAGCTATCCATTTTGCAATTATGATTTTAACTTTTGTGGAGACCGTAATTAAGAATAACACAAAACAGCTGGTATTAATCCATGTTTTTAATCTATTATGTTTTTAAATGCTCAGTGAGACTCACCAGCTATACTGCCGGAGGTGGTGCTGCCTGCAACAACAGATACCGTAGTGGCTGGTTGAGAGGGCATCGGGCCTACTGAACCCTGCGTGGTGCCCGCACCTGCCACCGCTGAGATGGTCCCTGTCCCCGCTGTGGTTTGAGTGGCAGGAGCAGAGGGTGTGGCAGTTGGGGCCTGAGGCACTGGGTGGCTGGCTGGAACCTCCGTGGCCTTGTTGTCAGGCAGAGCAATGGAGATCAGAGAGAGCAGGCGGAGCAGTTTCTCAGTAAGAAGAGAACTGCGGCGGATCACTGGGTGGGACAGCATGTTCATCAGCTGGCCCAGAGGAGATGCCTCAAGGCTGAACAAAGCCCCCTCTGTCTCACCAGCACCCCCTAGAGGCACAGTCTTCATGGATGCCTTGCCCTTACGGCTCACATTCATGTTGTCCAGCTTGACCAGGAGATCCCAGAAGTCAGTGGAGATGCCCAGGGACTGTGGTGTAACCGAGCAGGCGCTCAGGGAATTGTGGGTAGAAGTGGGATTGCTTGGAATAGCTGAAGAGTTACTCTGACTGGTGCCACCTGACCGGCAGCTTGCACTTGCAGTCGGTGTTGAGCCAGCGCAAAGACGAGTGTCCAACTCAGATGAAGAGGCAGACAGGGGATCTTTACAGCGTTGCTGAGTGAAGTGACTGGGAAATACCTACAAGAAATATAAGAGATAAAAAGACTTAAAATATAAAGCAGAGCTTTACAGTTCAAGCATTCACTTGCATTATGCAACAGCAATAGATGTGTACGAACTGTAAAATGTATTCAAGAGCATGCATGTCAATAAAAATGTGATGATTAAACTTGATTTTTAAGCTATGATTTAATTAATTATGAGTAGCACTGTTGCACATTCTACAGGTGTGTTCAGAGCATTTCCCAAACAATGAGTACAGCACATTTATGCCAATAGATTGCTTATGATTACTGTTGATGACAATGTTTACATTATGATGTTTATATTTTAATATGTTAGTTTTAAGAATGCATATTTTATTTCCCTCATCTTTTTGAATGAGCAGCCGGCAATGGTAAAGTCATTATAAAAGACATTGTTTGATATTTTTTTATTGTGCTCAACAGAGAAACACGCATGCTCCTTGGGGGAAAAAGGTGTCAAGCCCTGTAAAGCAGTGACACATGATTACACTAAACTAAACAGTAAAACACCCTGTAGCTAAAGGTTCTCTAGTACCTTGGCCAGTTGTATGAGGGTATCCAGTACATGTCGACAGACAACTGGAGCAGCCTGCGGGTGAATGTGAACAGTTGATCCACCTCCTCCCCCTGCACATGCCACTCCCGTTCCTGACACTCCACTACTGAGCCCTCCCGAGCTCATGCCCCCTCCTGCTGAATGCCTCTCTGTGTGTTTCCTGCCTGACACCCGCTGGATCTGAAATATGTTGGTCCTGCATCCCAGAGCTGCGTCCATTGATACAGACAGCCAGGAGAGCTGACTGGAACTACGTGACTCCACTCGGTTCAAAAGCTCTAGAGAGGAAGATGATGAGGACGATGATGAAGAGGCTACACCCGTCTGCGGGGATGAAGAGGAACACTTTCCTCCGCTGGAAGAGCCCTGGCCTAGTGAGCGCTTACCACGGGTGTCCTCCAGGCGTGAGGTCTCCAGGCACAGCTCGCTCTCGCTGCTGCGCTGCAGGATAGACAGAAGGCTGCGGATGACCCAGCCACGTGTCTGAGAGTGGTAGCACAAGTTACGCAGCACTCGGTGGAGGCGGCTGGTATTGAGCTTGGGCTCGTCCACAAACAGCAGCACTAGAAGGCAGGACAAGGCCTCGTGGTCCAACAAGAGACGCCCCCGCAGGCGCAGGAGAGAATCAACGTTAGAACTAGAGGGCCTAGATTTAAAAATAAACAAAAGAGGAATTAGAGATACTACAAGTGACTGTCCACAAACAAATACTGCTTCCATCAGGGCTCCACAGTGTGAGCGTTTCACTCGCATTTGTGACTAAAAATAGGTGTGTGTAAACTGTAAAACGTATTTAAGGGCAAGTGTGCAAATTAAAAAAAAAGTCCCTGCATGTCCAGTCTAAAAAAAACAAAAAAAAACCATCTTAAATATAATTTTAAGAGGCCTTAAATTAGTGAAAAACGTTATGACAGTGTTTACTTCATGGTGTTTATATGCAGATGGTTGTAAAAGTGCATATTCGAATGAGCAGCTGCTAAAGCATAGACATTTCAAAATATGACATTTTTTTTTGTTATTACTGGTATTTTGGTTACACAAACAGTATCTGGCATTTTATTCAAAGTAAACTCTTGCAGATTTTGTCTGGCCTGCCGTGACAGGAAAGAAAGACTAAGAACATTATTTAACATATATTATTCAATATATATTGATGTTACTAATATCTCCACCATAATCTGTTTATTACAAGTATAAAAGTACATAATTATTAAATACAGTTTGAAGCAGAAATATTTAGAAACCTACTTTTTGTATTCTAAAAGTTAATCAATTTGCTTGTAAATGTCTCCTTGTATACATTATTTGATACATTTTCAGTGCGTCCATAAAGTTTTTTTTTTAAAGCGCACATGTGCTCCATGGGGGGAAAGTAAGCATCAGGCTCTGTCTATCGTCACACTCACCGGCTGTGATTAGCACTTCCTCCCATTTGAAACGTCCCTCCTCTTTGCACAGCCAGCCGGGTGTACTGTACCCCACGGTTGCCACCGAGACGGCTTGTGAAAGCTGGTGAGCGCAAGATGGCAGACAGTGCTGAGGAGGAACTGTGACCGAACAACCGCTCATGCATCAGTTGTCTCTGCCTGGCCTCTTGTTCCCTGCGCAGTGCTGCAGCTTCTGCTGCAATATCTGGGGGCATGACCGCCAGCACGCTGTCCTCCATGTCCTCCAGTACGGATCGTCGCAACTCAGAGGGCAGGGTCTGGATGAACGTGACCGGGTCCAGAGGTTGATCGCCCTGTGGGGGTTGCTGGGATAACTCTCGACGCTGCTGCTCCGCCCGTTGCTGAGCCAAGACCTGACAAAAAAAAAGAAAACATTAAAATCACACATCTCATGTTTGGGAGACTTTCTGTTCAGATATTTAAAGTATCGTTCACTCATACCTCTTCCTGAATTGCAGGTGGGAGAGCTGCTAGGAATTCTGGGCTGACCTCCGTCACCCCTGGCCCTCCACCCAACACAGTGCTAGCTGAGGGAGTCAGCGTGGAAGTGACAGGAGGCCGAGAAGGAGGTCTGATTCCTAGTTGGTTCTGCAGCACCTCCCGACGGATGTCTTCAGGAAGTGCAGCCAAGAAAGATGGGTCCACACCTTCTGGCAGACTGATGCCTGCAATGAGGTGACAAAAAAAATGTGTGACACAAAGTTGAGGTATGGCTCTATAGCTGTCATCAATCTGTGTTGAAACACCGACCAGCCAGAGGGTCATCCTCTTCATTACTGGTGGAAGGGAGCGGCTCCTCCTGGATGGCTTGAGATTGACTATCAGCACTATCACTCCGAGGCATGGTCTCACCAGGAGATGAAACAGAAGTTGAGCTGAAAAAAAAAAAAATCATAAAGGATTTAACAGTCATAAATCTTTCACTAATGTATTAAAAATAAATTAATGAAAAAAAAAAAATAGATGAGTAAATTTATCTTGCAAATGGAAGAAAGCAAGCTCCTAACGAGTGACTAGCCGATAATTTTACCAATATATAACCATCATAGGCCAATAACAGACTTGGCTTGATTAACAGATCTTTTAACAGACCTTTAGGCCTTACGCAAGATCAAAAATCAAAAATCTTGCAAACAGATGTGTACCATTTGCAAATATTTTTAGTGAATCAAGTTGTCAAAATCTTATATGCCACCAAAAAAGCTACTGTTACAGATAAAAATATTTTATTGCAATAATAATAATAATAATGATAATAATATGGTAATAAACATTATTATTACTGTTATTATTTATTAAAATATAATAAAGATAACAAATAGACTTAAAATATAAAAATAAAGGCTGTAATGATAGCTGATCACTACTCATCTATTTATCTATGAAGTACCTTGGTTCAAAAACTCACCCTGTTTCTACATCTGTTTGCCTGTCTGTGAGGCCACTGTCACCACTTCCTGACAGTTCCTGAGACATGTGATTGGGGGGAGCGGAGCTGGCAGCTGGCTCTTCCTGCGTTCCTGAGGCGGGACTGCTTGTATCCATGGGTGAACCCTCAAGCTGAGACACACCCACTGGCGCAGGCTCTGAGCTTTCAGCTATATCTGGACTGAGAGAAGCTGAGACAAAGAAAGCAGGGAAAATAAACTCAACATCTCATGTTTACATTTTTCAAACAAATGCAATGCAAAAAGGGGAAAACGTACATGCAGTAGTTGCACGTAGAATGCAGTGGGATTATACAACAATTTTGATAAAGGCTCAGCCTCTTTAAAAATCATTTTTAGGCACTGCAACGAACCACAGTGCATAAAATCTAATTTTACAGGATTCAAAGTTAATCTACCTTCCCTGACTGCATCCAATGCTCCTCCTCCTCTCTCACCAATAGTGGGTGCAGGTGACATTTCCATCTGAGATGCTTCTGCCTCACAATTCGCCCTATCAGGTGCTGAGAGCTGGGGAAGCCCCGCCCCAGCCAAGGCTCCATGAGAGTCAGGATTGGAGTCAGCCAGCAGCAGCTCTGTGATTGGCTGGTGCACCTGCTGACTGATGGCTGTTTCCAGAGACACGAGGGCTTGCTCGTGGGGGGCAGGGGTGGTTGGGGTGACTTCTCCTGATGGGGGCGCTGTGAGGAAACCCTCAGAGGTGCGTGGAGGGTCTAGACAGGAGGACACCCCACTCTGGGCCTGTTCTCCTTCTGACCAGATAACAGAGTGAAGAGAAGAAATGAGAAATCACTTCAGTTAGATAAACCTGATAAATGACTTTGTAGCTCAGTTGTAGAAGTTATTGCAAAGGCAGGACATGTTGATTGAGGGTCTGCAGTGAGGAAGGCAGTAAATTGTATAGTTATCTCCTTCAAGGGCCACACTATACTGATCCCCAACAACAACACAACTTACTACCTCACCACAACACAGCCACTGTGGTCTCATACAACTAGAGATGATAACTGCATTCAAACATATTATAGCCACAGGCAAAAAATAAACAAATAATGTAGATCTGTTCATATTGACAGTAATGTGATGAATTCATGTAGATGCAAACCTATAAATAATAGAGCAGTTGCCTAGAAACATTGTTTGATTGAGCAGATGATTGTTGCCTAGCAGCAGTTGCCGCAGCAATGAAGGTAGGCAGAAAAATCATCCAGTTGTCGAAGCGGGTACCGTGGGAAAGACAGTAGACTGTATAGTTATCTCCCAGATCTGGTGTGATCCTAAAACTATACAAACTACTACCTCATCCCACAGCCCACAGCAGAACCCATCCAGAACCCTAGATCTTCACATTTTCACATTTCAGAAACAAAACACTGTTTGACTTGCATTTTTATGCTCAATGAAACAGCAATTAACAATAACATGCATAAGATAAATATTATACTCGCACACACACATATATATATATATATATAAAAAAAAAAAGCACAAACGTGGAATGTTATTACCTGCAGCATTCTCTCCAGCTCCATTGACTGTTCCAATCCCAGAGCCCTGTGGGAAATAAAAGCAACAATTAATCCACCCTTACTGTGAAATTCACAAATTAGGGATGTAACCTGTGCCCTGGTACAGTAGTCTGCGTGGGACTGTTTTTTCATCTCGCTCCCCTTAGGTTCTATTCCGCACCTACCCGCTTAAAATTCACTGTGTTCACCCACTATCTGCTTAGAATGATGTTCTTCCTGACCCGACTGACCCTGCTAAATTTAGATCTAATTTCCAGAATCTCACATTTAAATTTCCCCTAAATAAAGAGAATGATTGGGGATAAATATAAATTACTGGCTATACAAGTATTTTTACTTATGAAAAAAAGAAAAGAAAAAAATATATATATAGAATAGGCTAAATTAAGTACGACATCCGTCACTCAAAATTATAAACCAAAAATATGAAGAAACAAAAACTGTTGGCTAACTAGCTATTCTGCAAAATTATTTTTATTTATTTATTTTTCAATAAATGCAAGAACAGAATGTCTGACTGATGACGGTTTCAGTACCAAAACGAACGCCAGAGAACTAAAAGCCACCACTGCAGAAAGTTGTGTTCACTTCAAGTTCAAGCATCGCTGTTCTCAAAGCCCGCTACCATCCAAAGTACACAAGAGATACCGACCGCTACAGTCTTTCATTCGGAAATTTAATTCAGTACCGCAAGCAATCTGATCCGTCCCGTGGGCTGCAGGAATGCAGACCTCTACCTGGCCCTGCCATAAATCAATACTGATTGAATTCATTTAGTATTGGATGGTATGACCGAAATCTTTTACTGTAATGTATATAAATTTAAAAAAAAAAAAGATAGATCAAAAAGAGAATTCATAAATAAATATCAAGAGTGGCATCAGCACAATAACAGCTGCTTCACATTAAATACAAAAAAGATTTTCACATTATCAATACACAACCATTCAGAAGTTTGGGGTCAGTAAGATTCAGCAAGGACACATTAATAGATTAAAAGCGACACTAATGACTCATACATTGTTACAAAATATATCCCTTTTCAATGACAAATATCAACTACTGATACCCATTGATATAAACGGTTATTTCCTTACACGCAGACACGGAACACACATGCTAGTAGGCAGTCGCCTGTAGCTCTTTTGGTGTGTGTGTGTGTTCAAGAGCAGTTTTTTGGCCCAGACGCAGCAAACGTGAGGCAACAAGTGTCAGCTTTTGTCACCACTATTTCTTTGACGTCAAATTGGTGTGTTACAGCCTTTACGCTTCACACTTATTTTCTCTCTATTTGTTCACATTTAGCTCTTTTACCTGCAGGCTCTGCTCCCGGGTCTCCTCTCCAGCTGCAGAACTCTCATTCTGCTTGGCAGTCTCCTCTTCCTCTGCCAACTGTCTCCTCCTCTTCTCCCTGCGTTCCTCCAGCTCTTCATCACGCAAGCTCTCCAGGTGCTGCAGTATGGGGACCTTCACCACTGAGAGACCAAGCACAAGACTTGTCATTTCACATACACTCAGTTATTTCTTCCTGCAGTGCAAGCTAAACAACAGATGCTAGCTTATTCATTTTGAAATGGTCTCACCTGCCACACAGTCATGCATGCTCTCGGCATCCAGGACTTTACACTCATCAGTCCATCTGGTTAAGGCGGTTGGGATACTTGAAAGGGTGCCTGCAGAACACAAGGGTTTAGCAGGTGCATCTGTACCTGTTAAATGTAAAGCAGCGCATCTGTAGGAGACTCACCAGCTTGTCCTCCTGTGCTGCTCTGCTCATGGAAGAAGTCATCCAGCAGTTCATCGTCCGAACGGGCAATAATGTGCACATCCTCGTTACCCACCAGGAGACGGGCACGACCGCGAGACTGCAGAGGCAGAGAGCTTGACAGCTGCAAGATATCAGCTGCAGCACTGGGGCCCAATAATCTGAGACACAAACACAAAAAAGGAGTTGAAGTGTCTGCTGTGTCTAATGTTTTCACCACAAGTGGCATCAAAAAGAACCGCAATTTGAGCCTCATTTATGATGTTTGCCATGTTTTTTAAAGGGAAAAAAAAAAATCAAAAAAAAAAATCAATCAACTTTAAAGATGAGGTTATGCAAATTTCTGCACCACTGTGAAGTGCATAATTTCATATATCTTTAGATAACTGAAAGGCAAACACAAGTTAATTAAAGAAGGACTTACCTTTGCAAGATGAGAGGAGGGTTGGGCTGACGGTTGCCAGGGTAATGTACATGAATAGTGTGGCCTGTGTTGGCCGTGAGCTGGCGGAGAGAGCGTTGACTGCGTCCCATGCCCTGAGCCAATCTGCTGCTGGTGCCTGCACCCCCCAGCGTCAGCGAGCCGTGGTCAGCGTGACGCACCATCAGAGGGTGGGAGCTGGGGATATTTCCTGGTGAGGGAGGGATGTCAGCTAAAGTGTACAAAGATAGAAAGAGCACATGTAAAACATTAGGTCAAAAAAAACAAAAAAAACATCTTAGGGCTGTTNAAAAAGAGAGAAAGAGAGAAAGAATAAATGTATAGTAGCTGAAAGATGTTTATTAAAATACAAACGATTTACCAGATGTGGAGAACATGTTATCAAACTCAATGATGAGGTCATCATCTCGGTCGAATCTCTCAAAACGAATGTGTGGGGCGGCATTGATGTCAGGAAAATCTTCATCCAGTTCCATCTCTGAGCCTTCATCATCGTCATCCTCATCTCCCTCTTCATCATCCTAAGGATAATAAGCAGGGCAGATAAGTAGAGAACACATAACACCTTCTTTAGAGTGTTTTATGGCTTTTTAAATAATTACCTGATCTTCCTCCTCTTCTTCCTCCTCCTCCTCCTCCTCATCCTGACTATCCTCATCCTCATTGCTACCGCTGGAGTCTTCCTCCTGTGTGTGCTCCTCATCTTCTGGCTCAAGAATGTTCATAGAGTCTAAATCAGCAAAGACAACAAAATGACTGCAGGATTTTCCCCAAGACTTCACACAAAAAAAAATTCACAGCGTAAAACAAAACTCTCTTTTTTAACAGTTGTAAATTACCTTTTAGCTCACTTAAATAGTCTGTTGTTGATTTTCTTTAAGCACTAATATGTAGTCTATTAAATAAATCTCACGTATTTAAAACTACATACAAAATACAAATAGAAAAAAAATATTTTCAGATGGAGACCCTCAAATTCACAGGACGCACCACCTCTCTACCAGGCCCAATGAGTAGGCTATACCATTTATGGGTCATTGTCATAAACTCCAAGAGAGAATACATATGAGATTCACATCCTACCCTCTCTGTTAGCTTGGAGAGTGGAGGCCTGACTCATATTGGAAGGAGCCTCATCCATCAGCACATCCTCTTGAGACTCATCCTCTCCAGAACGACCCACTAATTAACAGTAAAACCGAATCAAACGTGCGTAACCAACTCTGTATCGCTTCCATATCTGGCCAGGAATCAAATAAATCACTTACCGATGATGGTGCTATTAACAGTTCCTGCATCTCTCTCTAAAAGTTCATCGATCAAATCCACCAACTCATTCTCCACCTACAAGCATATATGAATATCAAACTGTTCAGCTGGAGGAGGATTTTCATATTCATCAACAGAGAACAGTTCCACAAACTGCTGTTTCTCTAACCTGCATGGCTTGAGTGCTCAGCACCTCAGGCTGTCCAGCAATGACCACGGTGTCTCCCTCGGTTTCTCCATCCATCAGGTCAGCATCTGTGGCTTGACCACGGTCACGATTCTCTACTGGCTCTGCCTCGCCGGCCTCTCCTTTAGACAATACCAGCCATTACAAACACACACAATTCAGTAAGGCCACTGTAACCATGCTATGATGCAGGTTAAAATGATCAATGCATTGGAACATTTTAGTGTTACCTGGATCCTGGGTGTTACTGTTGCTGTCCCTGACGGTGCCAACAGCGTCATGCTCTGTCTTGTTCTTGCTGGACCCCCCTTTACCCCCAAACAGGCTGCTGGGCTGGTTCACGATTCGTGACAGCGTTTCCAAAGGTTTCAAAGCAGCATTTACTGTGTTTGCCATGTTGGGACTGCAAGAAACCAACAACAGCAATGAGAAGAAAAAGAAAATATATAAATTGACTCTTCGGCAATCAACCAATTTTGGGATAGAATGGAGGGGGGGCACAAACATTGATGCCTTAAATAAAATATAATACTAGAATAATATTTATTATTAGTATTATGAGTTACCTGGATAGATCAAGGCTGTGAGGCACACGGGCAAGGTCATTGACAAGGCCTTTCTTTAGAAAGAGTCGGATAATATTGTTCATCCCGTTGTGCTGGGTCTTGGCTGTGGCTGTGCTGTAGAAGCTCGAGGTGGAGGGACACGACTCCATAATGGTGCTGATGATGCACATAACTGCTTGCAAGCTGCAAAGAGAGAAAAGTCAAAAGTTTAATTAAGCTTTATGTATCTAATTAAGTATATATGTTCTAGATATCTTAATTGTTTAAACATCAGTTTGGTATAGCGACTAGGCAGCTAGACTGACCGGGCGTGTTTCTCTGTGCCCTCTGCCATGCCCAATGCTCGACTCAGAGCGGCCTTGACTTCATTGACCAGGGCCGCCTGTGCATCGGTGCCTGTGCCAGCTGCAGCAAGGCTGGCCAGGAAAAGACGAGCAAGGGCAGGGGTGTCCTTGTCCTCTGAGTTCTGGGTGTGTGGGAGCAAGTGGTCCAAAACAAATGCCAGCACACTGCAATCCTGTACATATATAGGGTCACAAATGTTACATGACAAATGTGTAAAAACAAAACAAAACATGGATTTTACAAATGCACTGAAATAATGTCTTTTATAGACCAGGAGCAGTGTTCAAAGCAATCAGGAATCAAGTATAAATTGCATAAAGAGGCTCAAGTTCTTGAAAAACAATGACCAGAAAAACTTTGGTGGCATCTCAAATCAAATATGGCTCACCTCCTTAATGAGCTCTGACTGGCCAGCTGTGTAGTTGTAAGAGGTGATGAGAGTGGCGATGCCAACATATGACCGCACCAACTCTGCCAGCAGCCTCAGGATGGTGGAAGTAGGCATCAGGGGTTTGCTGGCCTTAGCTTTAGCAGCTCGGCTCTCCTCTGAAGAAGCTCCCTTCTCTCCCTCCTGCTCCTTTTTCTCCTCACGCATTTCCTCGGGCGTAGAGGCTAGGGACATAGGAAAAATAATGACAGGACAAATTTACAAGGGCAAATCAAAGAACCAGCAAAAGTGAGAATAATATGGTTACTGTATAAAGAAAGGTTTTGAGCTGTGTGTGTGTGTTCACCTTCTCCCTGTGGTGTTCCAGACTGGGAGGATTCTGCAACAGCACCATCTGCAGCAAACACCTGAGTCTGATAGAGTATAATTAACACCCACTGTTAATGCAAATCCCACATTTCTGAGCCTATTATAGTACACATACACTTGGGATACTCGTGTATCTCAGAGCAGCTAAAGTTGAACTAGATTTGAACATTTTGTTCAGAAAATGCGAGTAGTGCTTGCCCATGCAAAACTAATGCCATGGCACTAGAGCAGGAAAAATATTCGAAAGTATTGGTCAACAGATATAATCGGTCCCTATTTGGCATTTTTTTAAATTACCGACATAGGTCAATAGCTTTTTGTTTGGCCAATAAGTGTTGTGAGTGGGACTTTTATTTTAACAGCACTAAGAACCCAACATCACAGTGCAAACACAAAAATGCCCATTCTATCTTCATTAATTTGTTTACAAGTTCTGTCTAAAAAGAGACCACAATCCACAAATCAAAAACTTCTGTGAATCAGTTAAAGAGCACATTGTATCTTGAATAAAAACACATTCTGTGCATGACGGTCAGTGCACAGGGACTTACCAGATTACAGAGTGTTGATTGTGTTGTACACTTTTGATTACAGTGTTTACTTCCTATTTGTCCATGTTTTAAACAAATTCTTCAAATTACAAAATCAAGAAGTTGCTATCTGGATGGTTGATAGTTTGCTGCTATGTAGCGGTGTTTTGAGTTCATGTTTCAAAGTACAACTTTTTTCACTAGTCAACCAGAAAGCACATGTCCATTTACTTAGACAAGTAAAAACACATCTTCTCTGCAATAAGCCACAAAGTTTGATTAACATTAATGTAGCATACACAGTTAAGGGCAAGTTTCACTAAAGTTTTGGGTAGCGGAATAAATATTAGCAGTAGTGATTGTAATTATGATATTCTATGATAACTGATGCAATACACAAAACATACATAAAACATAAAAACAAGTTGACTCTTACATTGATGTGGAAGGCAGACTGTGAGTCAAAATCACTGCCTTGTCTGGTGAGTCTGTACTGCTGGTAGACATCATCACCGACATCCTGCAGGATCTGACAAAGGTCTTGACTCCCTGGTACTGCGGCTGCCCGCTCCTCTCCTCTCTCTGCTACACATAAACAAACCCAAATGGACCCCGAGCATTAAGAGAAGTGGATGTTGATGAGAGATGACAGCTTGATAGATCTGGACCATGAACTAAATACAAGCATGCTCTCATTTTTCTGTCTGATGAGATTTCTTACCCTCTTCTGGAGCGTGATACGCTGCTAGGGCATTCAGCATGTCATAGATGACCTCTTTAATTGTCTCTGGTATGGAGGGCAGAGGGGACAGCTTCAGGGGTGTGGTCTTCACTAGCTGGACAGCATTTGGGCCCTTAATTCTGAAGTTCTCAAACTCATCATCTGAGGCTGATTATTGGAGAGAGACTGTGATCAGGCAATTGGCTTAAACAACAATATATGAGGTAACACTTTACAATAAGGTATATTATTTAACATTAGTTAACTACATTAGATAACATGAACTAATAATGAACTGCACTTATACAGCATTTATTAATCTTTGTTAAATCTTAATTTCAACATTTACTAACACATTATTAAAATCTTGTTAATGCACTGTGAACTAACATGAACAAACAATGAACTGTATTTTTATTAACTAACATTAATGGAGATTAGTAAATACAGTAACAAATGTATTCCTCATGGTTAGTTCATGTCAGTTTATACATTAATTAAATGTTTAACTAATTAACCTTATTGTAAAGTGTTACCATATATGCTGATATATGACTTTTAGGGAGGATCTCTGGGAGATTTTCCACCATACCAGTGCCAGCACCTCTTGGGGCAGGGAGAGCAATTCGAATGCAACTCTTGGCAGTTTCCGTAAAGCACTCCGGGTTGCGGCAGGCAGCTGGCCCGAGGACACGTAGGATGTAGTTGATCTCCCTGGAGCCCAGACTACCTGACACCACACCTGAAGTAGTGCTTCCTGCACCACTTGTGACAGCAGAACGTACCACCTGAGAAAAGACAGTGAGCAAGTAATGATGAAATAAAGATACATTATTCAGATAATACACCTAAGATAAGATAAATGTAGCTTTTAAGTGAATATGCACCTTCTCCATAGTGTGCCGCAGCGTGGCTGGGTCCTCTATGATGTGGCGGAAGAGCAGAGTGACCAGTGGGGTGAAGCCATTGAAACCTGAGCTCTGCGTGAGGTTCAGGATCATGCGGGTGCTCTTGAGCTCTGCAAACATCATGGCGTAATGGTGTGTACGAGTGAGACGAAGACAGAGCCGCAAGGTGGCGTGCAAAGTGTCCGGGTCCACAGGAACACTGATCATACTGACACAGGCGCGGATCAAAATGGTGATCATGTCCTCCGTCATGCCCTGTACAACAATACCACTGGAACCAGGGGGGTCTTGAAGGACGGAGGGAGCTGCTGTGCTTGAATCCTTCTGCTCCGACTCTTCTTTAGGAGGTGCCATTTCCACAGCCACAGAACTGGAATCTGAAAAAGCCGTAAGGAAAATTTTATGTATATATATAGGGGCTTTCGCACCAGGTAGTTCTATGAACTAGCCACCAGGATGGCTCCCCGAGAACTGATAGTTCCCCTAGGGCCCTTTTCATTAGTTTACGATTTGTTTAACAGCCTGTCTAATATATTAGATAGAACTGTTATACAAAGAAAGAATGCGGTGTGGTTGATGTCCAGTGTCACTATCTGAGCAGAAATACAATCATGTTTTGCTTGGTCCCCTCAAAGTTGCATTTGATTTTCTCCTTAACTCGAGAGGTCCATCTATCATTGTTTTCCATGTTTGTAGAGTTAGTTTGTGGAGTGAATATATAGGCTATAAACTGTGTGTACACAGCTTTTTTTTTTTTTAAATGGTGGGTGCCGGTGTTTCGTGTGTGTTCGGACAATCAACATACACTTACATCATGGGTAGTTCCTATAGTGCTGGTTAAGACCCTACTCTGAAGTAGGAGCTAATTTAGTTCCCCCAAAAGGAGTTCTTAGAACTAAAATCCTTCCTAGTTCATGCAGTGCTAACAGATACTTCCGACAATAGTTCTAGGAACTATGAAAAGGTTCCTCCTGTTCGAAAGACCCTTAATATTGTACACACACAAATCCTGAATGCTAATGAATTATAATTATTCGATATTATAAACTATAATTAATCAAATAATTATGTACAATTATTTAATTCCTTGCCAAAAAAAACAAAACAAAAAAAAAACAAGCAGCACTAAAATGTTTCAAAACAATGGATGATACTCTTGAAAAATGTTTAAAATGAACAAGCTTGCAGTTTCTCCACCTGTATCAGTCTGTGTTTCCTCAGTCTTTGCTCTCTGTTCACTCTCTTCTCTCTCTGTATCAGTAACACTTCCAGATTTTGTGGTCTTGGGAATCCGTGGAACCCGCTGTACTGTCAACATAACTGGTCGTCTGTTCCCAGTCTCCTCATTCACCTGGAAAAAAAAAAAAAATAAATACATTGTAGTAAGATCTATTACTCGTGCTATATGGACAAAAGCATAAATATCAAATTTCCATTTCCATCAGATCCACATCCATGTTGTAGCTGTTACCTGCACCATGGTGTTGAACTGGACAGTGTATCTCCTGCGGCCAGCAGTGAAGCGGACGCTGGTCTCTCCCGCCCTCCAGGCAGAGTCGATGGTGCTGTTGTTACTTGCACTGTAGCTGCACCAGCGGCCTGAACGGTCGTCAAACCAGCGCCAGTTATTCCCATTGGGCTGCAGGTACTAAAATGATTAAGAATAAAATGAATATAACACCTCTATGTTCACTGTTGCCATATTCACATTTTATGATTATAAACAGTTTTTATACTTCGTTTGGCACCAACCTTATTCATCTGAGCTCTTCGTTTGGACGATACAGCCATTTTCTCATAGAAGTCAATAAGCAGGAGCACAGGGGTGATCCATCTACAGATAAAAACATAGGCTTCTGTTGAAGTGACATGGAAAACATTTTATATACCAAATTACATTAAAAAAAATGCTATAGTGTTGAATAAGGCCTCAAACATATCATTATTCCCATATAAACTAATACTGCGACTTCTGTTTCAAACATGCTTGGGTCAGCAGATCTTTCTAGGAATGCTGATGTCTGAGCACAAACTGATCAGTCATGCAGACAGGGGAAGGACAGGGACTGACTTGGGTGTTTGGATGTCCTTCTGCTCTTTGGCAGCTTGCAGACAGGGCTGCACCACCTCCAACAGCTTAATCAGCACAGTCAAGACACCACTGCTCTCCACCACCCGAGCACATGAGAGTTTCAGCTCCTGTGGAACAGAGCACGACACACTTCTGTCAGAGCAGTGCAGTGGGTGTATTCACTTTTCAATACAGATCCTCCAGTACTTTTAGAGGATAGTGTATAAATAAACAGTGATGATGTGTGCAGCAGACCGTGTACCTCGAAGAGCAGCGTGAGCAGCAGGATGCGGGTGGCCAGGTTGGAGGCCTGGGGGAGGGTCGCCATCTGTCTCGTCCACTCAGACACCGTCTTGGTGTCGCTGGTGGTTAGCGGCACCGCAGCCTTTATCAACACGTCAGCGGCCTCCCACACCTTTGTAAATATACACAAACATACAGCTGAGGATAGGGTCTAAAGCACACCATGGTTGTAATTTAAAACAGAGTATGCAGCCTACCAGAAAGCATTGTAGGAGCAGCACTATAGCTTGTATTTATTTAGCATGCCTTTTAACTAGCCTGAATAATTCTAATAACTATATAATTTCCAGGAAATACTGCAAATTTCCTTTGTACAGCAAATTAAACAGATGAAACAAAGCAACTTTAAAGTGTTAGTTCACCCAAAAAAAAAATTTCTGTTATGTCGTTCCAAACCCGTAAGACCTCTTCTGAACACAAATTAAGATTTTTTTGTTGTTGTTGTCAATTTATCCCCCATAGAAAGCAATGTATCGTTAAAATAGTCAACGCAAGTACAGTGGTTCAACCTTAAATGTTATGAAGCGACGAGAATACTTTTTGTGCGCAAAAATAAAACTTTATTCAACAACTTCTCTCCCCTGTCATTCTCCTACGCTGTTTACGTTGTATAGACAGTGCAGGCTTCTTGGTTCTACGTCAGAACGCCAACTCAGTATTGGCCGACGCTGTATATGTCAGCAGCACGACATGTATGTGTGATGCTGACGCAGGAGCCAGCCAATAATGAGCTGGCGTTCTTACATAGAACAAAAAAAATCACTGCACTGTCTATACAACAAACAGCGTAGGAGATTGACAGGGTAGAGAAGAAAATTAACAATGTCTTTACTACTTTTATGGACCATAAATGTGGTAATTACGTTGCTTGAACTAACCCTTTAACCTGTGAAAAATGTACATTTTATAAATTCCTATACCGGTGAGCATATACATGCATACTGACCTGATTGACCACCTGTCTAAGGATGAGGTCTCTGTATTCAGGGCCATTCCTTTTAATAGAAGTCATGAGCAGATCACAGAGGCGGTAGACTGTGTCCGGCAGCTCGTCTAGCAGGTGAAAGCATCCAGGCAGCATTGAGTCTGTGAAGGAATGTAGCTCTGTGGTGTCCAGAGGTTCAGCTTCTAGGAAGCGCTCCAGACAACGTGCTTCTTCCTCTTCTACCCGCTCCCTTGCTCTCCTCTCATCCTCCTCACGCCGGCGAGCTGCTTCCTACAGACAAAAAGTAACAGGGGTGTGACTGGTGTGTGTCTGTTCAAAGGCAGAGAAAGCTTGCTGAAGAAGATGTGAAGTAGGCAGGTGAGGTGACCTATGCTGTGCTAATCATTAATTCCTGTATGTAATAATGAGTGCGTGGGTGCCCACCTCAGGTGAGTCTGAGCGCTGCTCCATGCTAACTTCTTGACCTAGAGACATGGCAATGGCCCGCATCATCTGGTCTTCTTCAGACATGGTGAACTCCTACAGAAACAAAGCTCAGAGTGACTACACTAACTTATACCTCGTGTGTGCATCCTGTCTGTGTGTGCTTGTGTGTGTGTATGAGAGAAAGAGACAGGGTTTTGTCTGTGTTAGGTTCTTACTCGGACAGCTGCGCTGAGGAGTGGTGGAGGGTGTGTGAGCAGGTACTCGGTGGCCTGTTCCATAGTGCTGGTGTTCAGCAGAGCCTCCATTGCATGCTCTCTGGAGAAGCCCATGTCCATTAGCTGTGAAGGAGGTCAGATGTGGCTGGTTAGCATTGGCTAATAGCTCTCTTCAGATATTAGAGAGGTCTTTAATTACAACACAAAGACCTCATATAAGGCATGTCAACTAACAACAATAGGGCCCTATGATTTCTGTGATGCAGAAAACGCGGACAGAATTACAGGAACCACTCATAAAAAAGGAATTTACTTTATACTGCAGAATGTCATAGAATTTGCCAACACTTGGATGAATAAATCAAAAGTAGGGCTGTACACTTAATCAAATAGGGATTACTGTACATTTAATCATATGGATTAGTGTCTGTGAATAAACCCCAAAAAGACTGCTATTGAAATATGAAGTCTGGATGTTCTGCATGTGTCTGTGTGAATGAGTGGTTTGTCTTCTACACAATACTATTGTACAGTAGAATGCATTTCTTAAAGTAAAAAGTATTTCTTAATAATACCAATACAGTATTATAATACAGTAACAGTTTATAAAGGAATAAAGAATCTCTCTTTTCAATTTAAATCTCAATTTTAATTTAAACAGCGAACCTCTGTTGTGCATCACCTTTTTGCCAAAAATGAAAGAATTGTTCAAATTCAATTTGATTACATTTTAAAAGATTAATTACATTTAAAGTTGTATGGATTCATTTGATTATCACCATTTTTGATAATAAATATGTATTAAATCATACAAGACAGAATCCAGAAAAATTCAACAGAATTTCTGAAATAAAACTTTCCAGGGTTTTTCCTGGCTCAAAATGAACGGCGGAAAAATACTTTCACAAGGACGTATTTTAGGCAACTTAATATTAAGAGAACAAGATTTGTATTTTCAGAACACTATCAAATATACAGTGTTTCCCACAGGATTGTGTGTTTTCTGTGGTGGTTGTACCTCTGTCCCTTTAGGGGGATCCGGGGGCATGCTACCCCGGAAGAAAATTTTTTACATTTTAAAGATAAATTCATTAATCTGGTGCACTTTGAGAGTTGAAAATTAAGAGCTCCAACCCATGTTCAGTGTGCAAACTGAACAAAGGAAAAGTCTTGTACCTGAACTTTAAAAGGGGACTCTAAAGGGCTTGTGCGCTAGAGATGTGCCGATCAGCTCTAACATCACCCAAATCCGCTGTTAAAAATAAATCATCCACCTGCCAAATTCCCAAACCTATGATATTCTCTGATCTGCACCTGATCATCACAAAATAATTATTCAAATTCTCAGTGTTAAAGATGGTACAGAGGTTCTTTTCGTCGACTGAGTTTTTTAAATGAGCGCACGCATAAGAACAACCCCCCTCCTTCACAGCTCTTTTCAAGGGAACGCCTCCCAAAACTCGTGCACGAGTATTGGAACACGAGTGTTTACCACCGGCATTCGCTGTGTTATTAAGCCGGGCAAACATTTAACGACTAGCTAAAACATTCTAAGACTGTGCTCAACATACAGCGATTGTTTCCTGCTCCTGAAGCAGATTTATATACTTTCACATGGAATTTGAACACCGACTGTAATCGCAGACTGAACGCAACTGGCTCTGACTGGACGCGTTTGAGCGCGATCAGTCATAAGTATTAATTTACATTCATAATCGGGCTTACAATCGTTAAGTGTGTGCGCGACTTAAAGCCCGCGCACACACTTAGTGGATTCATTATGTCGGACTCACCGCAGGTAACTCAATCTGCAGTTGTTACTCCTGTCTCCTGACAAAAACATTGCATGTGGTGCCTGTGGAAAGTTACTGGAGCACGCAGCCACGCGTCTCTCACAAGGAACGTAATGGCAGTGATTGACAAGCCAGAGGGCCAATCCGCACGTCTCTCACAAGGAACGTAATGGCAGTGATTGACAAGCCAGAGGACCGATCGCGTAAAATCAAAATCTAAAACTAAAATCAAAGTTCTTTGGCAAAATTACATTTCTTTAATAGCCTGTAAATATTGGTTTTACTCCCTTCAAACTAAAATTGTCATTGTTTCATTACATCATTGTTGAAAAAAACACTCTTATCAGAATAATTTCTGTTAAGCTTATGTATATTTTTAGTTAAAGCTGTTAAGTTAAGCAATATCTCATGGGGGGTTTTTCCTTTGTGTTTTATATAATAACCACTAGAAAGTGCTCTAAGCATATGCTTTCCTTGATTGGTTTTCCCTGAATAGAAATGCGTTGTCGTTGAAAACGAAAGTAAAAGAGTGACGCACGTTCCTTGAGTTTTACCAAATGGGAGTTCCGTGTCTTTATTAAAATCAACACATTAATGAATTCTCTCTCATTCCACCCGCGACCTGCCCCCGATTACTTGGAATGTTATTTTGTATTACTTGGCCGGCCTGACCCGCGGATTATTTAATGCGGATATAACCGCGATCCGTGCATCACTTTCGTGCGCTCTCGCAGAATGTTCTGAGCGGCTCCGTTCGAGGCCAGCAAGTTGTAGGGCCGGAGTGAAAGCGATCTTTTCGGCACGGAACCCCATTTTCTGCAGTGGGGATGGGTGGAACGGTTCGAGAATAGAGACAGGCCGGGAAGCCGCAACGGAACAGTGGTAAAGGGGTATCCGAGCATGTGACTGCCTGTCTAAGTTGTCAACACTCGACAGCCGGAGGCGGCACGAAATTTGACAGAGGCGGCCGCCTCGTAATATGCAGGAGAAACCCTGATTTCATAGAGCAGTATTATTGTCAAATAATCAAATTGTTAAATTTTTATTAATTCAATTGATTAATTGACATCCTCTCTGATTATAAGAATATTTATGGGGAGGAAAAAAGAATTTGGGGAAAAAATTTAACAGACTTCATAGGGCCCTACAACAGGAAGTGACGTTACCTGAGTGAGCTGAGCTTGGTTGACCTGTGGCTCTCTGCGAGTTGTTGAGTTGCTTCCCTCCTCTGTAGAGCCTCCAGCAGAGCTTCCATTGGCACTTCCAGGCACTCCTTCTCCAACTACTCCCCCTGTTCCTGAAGAGCTGCTTGTCCCCCCAGCACTTGTGGAGCTGCTCTCCTCATCAGGCCGAGCCGTGCCCTCTCTTTCTTTGGAGAGCCGCTCCTGGATGATAGGTTCCCCTCGTAGGATGTGGCACAGAATGGCCAGCATGGACTCAGCCATGCGTCCACCATAGACCTTCAAGGGCTTACGGTTCCATAGGTTACGAATACAGCTGAATGCAGCCTACAACAAGAGATGAAAAATTACAATTGATTCTTAATAACAATTCAAGTGTATTTATATAATTTATAATGACATTAAATGGCATTCCTACCTTCTGGGTGACGATGAGAAAGCGCAAGGCGCTGAACTGTGGGGCATTGACTGCTGCTCCAGGCACTTTAGCGGGCAGAGAGTGTGGGGAGTCCAGAACTGTGCTAGGGTTCACCATCTTCTCTACTAGCATCAACCAGGCATCTAGGAACTCTCCCGTCCCATCAGGCAGTTCAGAGTGTTCCAAGCCCTCTGACACGGGTACTTTACCACCCATGGACAGGGCCCAATTAAATGTCCTGATGAACATGAAGCATTTTACTTACTTATAGTAATAATTATAATACTAAAAGCCAATACAGCATTATTTACTGAAGAAGGATTTTTTTTAATTCAGTTTATATTATACTGTTATTAGAGGTGTTGCAATATTGTATTGACGATATAACTGATTTTTAAAAAATGAAATGCATAGATATCATGTTAATACTATACATATGATAATCTGAGTTGTGGTTGACTCCAACATAGTAGTTGGCGGTATTCCATTTCAATGATGGTTGCCACCAGTCATTCAGCACAGGCTGTAGGCACTACTGCCGCACAAAATCGTGTCGATGAGATGACATAGCCAAAATTTTGGATTTTTATAAAGATGAATGCAGTCTGCAGGAGTGCCGATAAACAGTAAGTTCTTTTTGTACGCTTCTGTACAGCTTTTGTTACAAACTCTCTCTACATCTCCCTTAACTCATATTTTGAGTGATTTTATTTTTTTATGAAAACAAAATGTCCTTATTTTTCCAAAATGTCTATAGATAATATATATTAAAAATAAAAATATTATTTTATATTTATTACAATTTTATATCGAGACAGACCTAACTATAATATAGATTTAAATATTAATATATTGAAATTTACTTTCATAGCTGAAAATAACTAGAAAATATATTTTTGGATAGCTAAAAATTTTATATGCTCTTTAATAGTCATTTTAAATGGTCTTGCAGTATTAAAAATTTATTTTAAAGTCCCCCTGTAGTCAATTATTTTATCCCTTAAAACTCATCTTTGATCACTAAAATGACATTTAAAAAAAAATTCAGGTGAAAAAATTTCTTCATACCTTGAAATAGCTTTAATGTAACTACACCCTTTCCTCATTTAAAATACAAGGATCAATGAATATGCAAATTAGCCCCGCATCCACTCGCTCACGCCAGCTCGGGGAGTCTTCTGTTGCTGTAGTAAGGAGCAATTTGTTGTTTGTGTTGTGGATATTTGGCGTTTGGACTGCTCTCTCACTGAATCACCTGAAGCTATTTCTCAGTAATACAGACAGTATCGAGAGAACAAGCAGCCATTTTCCTCTGTGAACATGCGCTAAATGGATGTTAGACAATTTTGTTGCTTTTTGGAGTTTTCAAATGTAAAAAAACATTCAGATAAAATCCTGCAGGCGCCCGTGCCTTCTCCGTACATGAAATAAATGCACATCCTTGAATGAGCGCGGATTTCCAGCGTATTTACTTGAACTTATCAGGTAGGCTAATATCTGTGGTTTGATCCATTCCAGAGCCGGCCAAAATCAGAATTTATAATCGACTGAATAGCTCTCTCAGAATTTGACGTGCGATTCCACACTGACTGAATATGCACACGAATCACGGTCACACGCTCAGAGCAATATTGTTTTAGCTATGTTTTATAGTATTAATATATTTCGAAGGACAAAAACATGAACTTTATCGGCTTTACTTCAAGTCAGCTGTCACTTTACTTTGGCGTGAGCCACTATGCGCTCGCACACTTGGCACAGCCCTTGCGACGGTTCTGTCATTAATTAATATGAATTAATATGATTAACCTTTTGCTTGACTACGTTATCAGCTAATAATGTGTTGCTAATGTTACACAAACCGTTCCCGTTCTTCATCTCAGACAGAGTCAGACAGCTGCCTTCTAACAATCAGTATCCTTACAAACGCTTTGAACAACTCAGAACATCAGTGGAGAAAGGCATATAGTTAATCATAACATTGTAATAGACTCGCTATATTGCTAAATCTACACATTTTTTCATATCAACAGAAAATATACCAGGATAACCTGGCTTCTCTCGAGACTTTCCTGCTTCAGTGGAGTCACAGTTAATGATATGCTAAAGCCTGCCGGCACGTTGTTGTGATTGGTTACAAGGTAGTCTGTGACGTCACAAACACCCACGATTTCAAACCGCGGGTTTTAGACTGTCTTTGGTTTACTGCAGTTTCAAACGTAAAATACTCAGCAATACACTACATAGGCATATAAACAACATTAAAAACTTGATTTTCACCACAGGGGGTCTTTAAATTTACAAATACTCCATATAGTACAATTACAGCATATAATTAATTATAAAAGAATATGAACGCTGTTAAAAACGGTTTGGTTATTACTTATGGATCAAATCACCAAGGTCTAAGATTTAGAATTTCCGTGACCGTGGGCCTATGGGCTATTGAATAGCAAAAAGAGAGAAGAAAAAAAAAATAATAATAATTGGCCACTCACTCAAACAGAGCATCATGGCCACCAGAACAGAAGAACTTCTGTAGCATCAGATGGTATGGATATTTCCTCTCATCAAACAACATGGGTGAGGTGAAGCCAACAGAGCAGATAAAGAAAGTCAGCCTGATTAGGGCAGAGAAGCACATTAATATTAGTTTTATACACCACCAGGAAAGACAAGGCTCAGGCACAAGAAAGTCTGTTTACACTGGACTAACAGCAGCTCCTTTTACTAAACTATCATTAAAAATATTAATGCTATGTTTATAACAGAAGTATAGGGTAATCTTTGGTACAAAGTTGCAGGTGTGTTTACCTGAAACGTGGTGTGGGCGTGTAGGGAGGCGGCTGCCAGCTCAAGCCCTTGGTGAGGAGTTTAGTAAGAGATGACGCTGTGGCCCGAGCTGCCGGTGTTGGGGCCGTGCCTGTGCTGGTGGTATGGTGAGAGCGCCGCTGACGGACAGGTGAGCCCACACATAGCTTCACCAGCAGTCCGAACAGCTCAGCCAGAGCCCTGCCTAAACGAGAGGAGGCTGGGGAGATAAAGAAATATAGCAAGTCAAAAACAAGGTGCAATTTTATTCACGGATTCTCATTTTACTTAGGAGTAAATAAAGTGGCTAAGACTGCTAACCTGAGAGCAGAGGCTTAATTTGTTTGATACGTGTTGCCATGGCAGGGGTGAGTTTGGACTTGGTCTTCGGGTCAGTGGCTGTCGGCTCGTCCGTCTCCATGGGAGCGAGAGAGTCTCCATCCAGGCCCATTCCTTCTAGCAAACCCTGAGCAGAGGGATCCACCCCCACAGACAGGGTCTCAGTCTCAGCTGGTGGAGAGAAAAAGGCTTTAGAAAAGCAAAAGCAAAGGCAAACCAGCAAAAAAGGCCATGAAATGCAAATAAAAGGAACTGAGACGCAAAAAGAAGGAAAGGAGAAAAATAAAATAGAGAAACTGGTAGCTAAAATAACCCCCCAAAAAAATTTCTTATAAAATCACATCAAATAATGAGGCAGAGAAAGGTAGCAGACTTTATAAAAACTTTATGGTAACACTTTACAATATGGTTTCATTAGTTAATATTAGTTAACTTTAGTTAACATGAACTAAAAATTAACAATGCTTCTACATCACTTATTAATCTTAAAGTTAAAGTTAATTTCAACATTTACTAATACATTATTAAAATCATGTATTTGTTAACATTAGTCAATACACTGAACTAACATGAACAAACAAAGAACAGCTGGATTTTTTTGAACTAACATTAACAAAGATTAATAAATACTGTAACAAATGTATTACTCATTGTTAGTTCAAGTTAGTTAACACATTAACTAATGTTAATAAATGAGACCTTATTGTAAAGTGTTACCGACATTATATGCAGAATTGTCACAATGCAGTATTGCAGTATTTTACCAGTTCTCCTGCCTGCAGCTGCTGTGCTGCTGGAGGGTTTATCCTCCTTAGGCACAAGTTTCTGCATGTCGGCCTGACCAAACTCACATCCAGGAGGCAAACTGCAAAAAAAAAAAAGAAGAAAAAAGACGACAAAATTACAAAAAAAAAAAAAGAAACAATAACATTGTTTCAGTTAATGGACCACCACCTTCTTAGATATGGCCTAATTCTATACTGTACAGTATTTTACCAATTTTTAAGAGTTTTATTTCAAGTGAATAATTTACTTAAACATTAAAGTTGCGGTGAAACGCATGTAGCAAATTATCTTTTCTTCAGACCATTTTCACAGGATGTGATAACGCTTTTGATAGTGGATTAGTAAAACGTCTGTTCACCATGTGCGAGATCAGAGAAGTACTAACCTGTTTGGTGTACAGAGGGACAGCAGCACAGTGCTCTCCCACACCAGAGAGCAGTAAAGCTGACTCAGTTTGTTCAGAACACTAAGACCCAGTTGAGATCCCCACTGATTCACTGAGATAGCACGGATCTCACTCTGAAAACAGAAATAAAAACAGATTAATTGATTATCGAAAATGTACAAATTAAATATTGAAAAAGTTTACAAACAGCTTCCTATGTACATACCTGTCCGACTCTGCAGGTATGTACGAACATGAGGATGTACGCATGTGCCGCTGTGAGGGCATGCAGCAGTGGGGTGGCATGTGCCGACAATGTGGCGTCTGTGACATGGCCTGCATTGGCCAGTTCTCTGAGCAGAACAGAGCCACCAGGAACCTCGATGGGCCGGTGAAGAGGCTCCAGAGCAGACAGTATGCTGTCCAACTGACACAGGCCCTCCTGGAGAACTTTTGGCTCATGGGACAAAGTCTAAGAAACAGTGAGAATGTGAAAGGTTAAAAGAATCAAATTCAACAGTAAATATCACTGCATCTATTGGAAAATTCCTGAAATAGTATATCCTTTAGGTAGGTGTCAATCTTACTAGTATAGATTTGCAGACTCCTGCCACAGCTTGGCAGGCAGCAGAGGTGGGGAAGTCAATGGGCAGGTTGGGCAGCCCAAGGATTGACACCAGTGGTAGGAGTCCCTTCTGGTTGACAAATTCCTGACAGTGGTCATCTGTTGTGTTGTTACTTAGAATGGACTCCACAAATTTCATCTAAAAGCAAACACATATTTTTGTTCCAGTCCTTGGAAAGGAAACTTTGTCTAATATAAGACTTGATGCATTTTGATAAACACCCAATGAACTGAGCTTATGCGATAAGATTAAATCAGAATAGGCAGTCTGAAGAATAATAATAAGATAAAAGTATAAATAAGACAAGATGCAAATAGTCTGAGTCAGCACGTACCACATTCAGGATGTAATCCATAAGAGGAATGGGGATTCGCTCTTCTGTTCCCACCACTCTGTAAAAAAACACTCATTTGTTAAAAATCCATTTATTAACATGTAAAACAACACTGATTTCTCACACATGGCATTAAAAGCGAGGAATATTACATTTCCTCGCCTGCACTATACTAGAAGCTATTTTGATGCACTAACTGCCTGTTGCTTTCTGGCTCCCCCTGCTGTTGGCTAAAGGTATGTAGAGCCTCTTCCTCCTCCTCATCCTCACTGGATGCCTCCTCTGCAGCATGGTTTGATCGAGCTGGAGGTACAGTGACGGTCCCGTCTGCTTTCTGTATGGAGGGTTTCTGGCAGATGTACTCTGGCGATCGGCCCAAGTTGCAGATCTCCTCTAGCAACTGTTAAAGGTCAAGACGGTAATCAAATTCAAGGTCTCGGAAAGAATGTGAGTTTAAATATGCAAAGAACACTGCAATAAAAGGGCATTTCTAAAGGCAATGTGTGAAAATGTTGCACTAGCTGCATTACCTTGATGATGGCTGTTGTAGCGTCCGTTTTAAGTGTGGGCTGGTGCCGCATTAGCTCGTCGACAGCACTGCCCAAGTTAGAGGCAGTGTCACCTGTTTCATAAAATGACATTGACTGTTAGAAACATTCCCATTATCTTCAAACACAAGTCACTGACTGTGCTGAGAAACAGGTACACCTATAGGGGCCACTCACCTAGTGGGTCAGAGCTGCGTCTGCGGCGCATGGCAGGCAGGTAGTCTGGTGAAAGCAGCACCTTGAACAGTCGCTCGAAGGGCTGACACTGCACAAATGAGTGCAGACCACGGGCATTCAGGCACAGGGCGCTGAAGACGTTAGGCAGGGAACCCAGCACTTCTCTGGTGGCAGGGACCTGTAGAAACAAATAAAAGGTCTAAAACGTGTATAATGAGCTGCTGGAATATGCAAGGATGAATACAGCAATTGAGAAATATAGTGAATTGGGGGGGGGTATAGAGTGTCTAGCGTGACTGAACTTGGGGTGGTCAGAGACCTTGAAACAGACAAAAGGAGTTTTGAATGGACAGAATGTGTGGGCATAAGAAAAAACTATTTTTAAAAAAATTGAAGAAAGGGAAGTATAACATTGTTATGGCAGACTCACATCTTTGATGAGCAGTGCATGTAGCATGACATCAGTGAGACCATTGTCCTGCAGAGATGACAGTAGAGAGGGCTCCTGGAACACAAACACTGTCACCACCTCCGTTGCTGAAACAGAGTGAGAGAAATAGTGTGAGAAAGAGACATAAGGCGGGCAAATAAAAAGAAATTTCAAACTAATTAATTAGAGTGTTCTTTTAACCATACTTTTAACCATACCATACGATATGAAACTTTCTACTACCGTATGCAGAGAAGACATTGAAGTCAGATCTACACAAAGTTGTGCAATAAATATTTCGGCTAATATTTCAACAGCACCAGAAGTACTTACCCAGGAGAAACAGTGAGGGTCCATAATACTCTGCATTACTGATGATGTGTTTCAGAGAGGTAGGGAGGGACCCATCCATTACTATAAAGAGAGTGCGAAGGCAGTGAACATCACTTTCGGCAGATTAAAATGCTATTAACCACAATGTAAAAACTATAGCATCATTAAATCCAACGAATTTCATACCATGACGAATGCCGTCAGAGAATGCAGGGTCCTGAATGGCTTTTTTCAAGAAGTTCAGCATAGATTTCAACAGAGCAGCTCTCTGAGGGATGCACTGCACTCCTGTTAGGAAAGAAAATAAAGATGGATAATCAAATTTTCATAGTTTAACTTGTACTACTATGAAGGAAGCCAATTGACTTGCACGTTAAAGGGTTGGTTTACCCAAAAATGAAAATAATGTCATTAATTACTCACAGTCATGTCGTTCTACACCCATAAGGCCTTCATTCATCTTCGGAACACAAATTAAGATATTTTGATTAAATCCGATGGCTCAGTGCAGGCCTGCATTCACAGCAATGTTACTTCCTCTCTCGAGATCCATAAAGGTACCAAAAACATATTTAATACAGTTCATGTGAGTTCAGTAGTTCTACCTTAATATTATAAAGCGACGAGAATACTTTTTGTGCGGCAAAAAAACAAAATAACGACTAACAATACAGTGATGGGACAAATTCAAAACACTGCTTCAGATCTCCTATCAAACGGCTAAACTGCTGAAATCACATGACTTTGGCACTCCGAATCACTGATTCGATTCGTAAAGCTCCGAAGCAGTGTTTTGAAATCGGCCCATCACTATATTGTTGAAAAGTCTTTATTTTGTTATTTTTGGCGAACAAAAAGTATTCTTGTCGCTTTATAATATTAAGGTAGAACTACTGAACTTGCATGAACTGTTTTAAATATGTTTTTAGTGCCTTTATGGATCTTGAGAGAGGAAGTACCATTGCTGTGAATGCAGGCCTCACTGAGCAATCGGATTTAATCAAAATATCTTAATTTGTGTTCCGAAGATGAACAAAGGCCTTACAGGTGTAGAACGACATGACGGTGAGTAATTAATGACATTTTCATTTTTGGGTGAACTAACCCTTTAATATACAAATTGTACCTGCTCTGGGGGTGCTGGCCGCATTGCTCTGTGCTCGTGAATCCGTCTCTGCTCTGGAACCAGAAGAAGTGGATGGGCCAGGACTGCTCTCCATGGCAACCTCTGACACTACATTGACAAAAGCATTTTTACTAACTTTGGCAAAAATGGTCAAAGAAATATAAAAGACATAAGCTCTCAAAATATTCTAGGAGTTTTTTCCCAAAAAAAAAAAGATTTGGAATTTTTGAGTTTGGAATGATGACAAAATTTATTAGACTTGGAATAAAGTGTGTGTGTCATATTGTGCCTTTACATCTTTTTTGGAGCTTGACAGCCTGCGATTATTATATACTTTTATTCTATGGAGAAAAAAAAAGCTTGGATATCTGGTAATGTATTCTAGGTTTAACAGTAGAAAATCAGTCATACAAGTTTGTAATGACATAACAGTGAGAAAATCTATAGTATTGAATGTATTCCACCACAAAAAATGGTCATTACAATCCCCCAGTGTGGAGGTAAGAGTTTGTGTATACTATACACAGAATGGAGATAAACTAAATAAATATAGTGTCACTGCCAAATGTAGTAAACATAACAGTGATGGTACTAACTGTCCATATCTGTGTCCATGTCCTCTGTCTCAGTAGCTGTGTTGGGCCTCTGGATCTTTGGTTTGATTACAAAAGGGCACTCTTTCCTGGAGAGGTCAACCTCATGCTGCACAGAGAAACAATGGGGTCACATTCCGTCAACAAAAGGGCAGAGGGCAAAAGGATGAATAGTCTACGCAGGAACAAGGGGCTGAACGAGCTGTGCTGGGGCAGCTTTCAATACCTCCAGTCTGCAGATAAAGATTGAAAGGCCGCCGTGGGACTGAAAAGCAGCCATGTCCAGATTGGTGATGAGATCCACAACTCTCACTGCCCGCGTCACAAAGGTAATCTGGTCCTGCTCATCCCCAAGGAACTTGATCACCTGATGTACAAATAGCATGAATCACAATACACCCTCACATAACACCTTATTAAATGCTCCAAAAATGAGGAAGCGCCAAAGCACCAACCTTTAGCAATGCCTCCATCATACCACAAGATACTAAGGCCTCTCCGCCTGCATCATAACTAGCCAGGTGGTAGAGGAAGGAGAAGAGGGCTGTGGCAAATTGGTGGGGGTATGGCTCCATCAGCGGGTCTGAAACCCCAAGCAAAAATAAAAAGAGTATGTCACCAAAGAAAAAAGCAAAGAAATCAGAGCTAAAAGTCCATCTCCTCACCAATCATTGCCTGTATGCAGTTACGGACAAGCACAGGCAGAAATCCATGGTAGGAGGCTGTTCCTGTGCAGTCGATAATGTTGGACAGTTTGGGGGTGCGCTCCAGGTGGACTATGGATGTCAACGTGCGCAAGGAGGCGGCCTTAATGTCCTGCAACAATACATTTTTTGAAGGTTCATCAATAAAATAAAACCATCTTTTATGTTTGTTCGTTTTTGTAAACAACATTTTCATGGTTTACTTTTATGGGAAGAGCTATACTGGCAATTATTAAACAAGTATATATACACCGTATAGTGCTAGAAGTGAAGATTAATAATTGCAACCCACCACCAGCTGTTTGTCTGTGATCTGAAGTACATCCACTAGCTCCTCTATAAGCCCATTGTAGAGTATGCTATTGGCTGACTCCTGGAGGGCGTTGGAGTACACTGCACAAAAAAAAAAAAATGTTTCATACATATGATCAACCTCCCCAGACAGAAAGCGAAAACCTAATTTTCATGAAAATAAATACCTGTACTTATTTTGGTCAGTACCAGAGGGGTCACTTACCAAGGATAGAGATGGCATGCAGCCTGGCTTGCACAGCCTGCAGTCTCCTCTTGTGGTTGGAGAAGCCGTGAGCCAGGCGAATGTGTGTGAAAAGCAATATTTGTTTGTCTTTAGGGATGTTGTACATAGCCGTCAGAGACTCCATGATCTCTGAAGGGCTCTCGGAAATCTGAGGGCACACCGGGGAAAAGCAGAAATTAAATTCAAGCATAATCAATAGCTATTAAAGGTCTATGCACTTCCATTAACTGTTTCACAAGGATGGAAAATGAAAACAACAAAAGGAACTCACCTTATCAAGTTGTTCGATATGAATGTAGTGTAGCGTATTACTGCTCGACTGTTAAGAGGAGAAAAAAATACAAAGGTTAAAAAGGTTCTACACAAAACGACAAAACGAAATGAATTGTTTTCCCTAACAAAAAGGAAACAAAAAAACATTGTTGAATGAGAATACCAAAATAAAGGGAATCATGACTCCATGCATACCTTTTTCTCCACTTTGACCTCAGAGCTGGGTTCTGCATAAAACTCAAAGTGCAATGTGGTGGCACTCGGTGGATATTTCTGGAGGAAAAAAAAACAAACAAACATCAGAAAGAAAAAAATACAAAAAATAAAAAAATAAAATTGAAAGACTAAAGGCACATACACACAGATCGATAGCTATAAAGATACCTATATTAGCATCAACACCAGCGGACGGCGTCATTCTGTTTATTGTAAGTGCGTACTCTAGTTATGTCGTCTGCCACTTTAAATGCTTGAGCTCTTTAGTGCAGTGTGTATTCTGATTGGCTATCAATGTTTTTATCAGCTGGGAAAAAAATCATTCTGAAAGTGATTCCAATGACAGATCCTCTGTGCCATTACCGTTATAGTCCTTGGTGTGAACGGGCCTGAAGTTTGCAGGGCGTAAATAATTTTTTTTTACATGGTCAGTACAACGTAGGATTTAGTAATACAGTAAAGGTTTCATCAACTGGCCCTAAACGTTCTCACCCTAGCCCTGGGTCACTGGGCCATCCTTATTACTTAGCCACAACTTAATATCAATGGTGCGCACACACACACACCTCAAATCGCTACAACTTAAGTGTGGGTTTTTTTCTCTTTTCACAATGACATAGTATAACATGTGATGGAGCATAATAGCATACCGACATCACCAGATCTCTGCAACACTCTGCAAGACCAAAGCCATTCTCTTTACCACCCCAGCTCTACGACAAGGGAAATAAAAGAGTTAAGAAAAGGTGTAGGATGAAAAAAAACAAGAATCAACCTTCAAATGTCAGTGAACAAACCATGAAAGCATCTGGTCTGTACAGAAGCAGGTCAGCATGTTGCTTTAGTTAGAACCGATACAAAACAAATGAACTCATTTCAACAAGGATTCAAAATTTCACACTGGAATCAGACACAATTTATGGAATGAACTTTTAAAAATGACTTGTTTTTAAAACTACTGAACATACTGCTGCAGCAAATTTCAAAGGCTTTTGATTTGAAGCCGTTTCCTGACATGGCATTTCAATCTCCTTGACTTGAGCGATCAAAACTGAGACAAAAAAAAAATATGACGAAGAGTAAAAGTAGAGCTTTCATACCTCTGCCAGATGTTGCAGACGGGCAAGCAGTGGGCTCCTCTTGTCTGAGCCCAGTCTGGTGATGTAGTTGGAACGTTTGCTGAACACATACAGGAGATTCAGCACAGACAGAACCACCTGCATGTCGCATGATGCTAGAAGGGTGGTCAAGTGCTACAGGCACAAAAAGAAGAAAAGCAAACCCTTAAAATCAACTCGTGATGAACCAGTTAAGACTAAAAGAAGCAGGTTTTGTTGGTCAAAGGTTGTGGTACCTCTATAGAGCTGTACAGGTGTCTTGAAAAACTGTATTCAATTAACAGCGCGGTGAAGTTGAGCACAGCCAGCAATAAGGCTTTTAGCTGCCCATTCTCTGGCCGGTCACACACCAACAACCACGACATGTTCTCCACTGTCTGCCCTGCATCACAGAGGATGCCATCGAAACGGTCCAGCAGGTCCACCCAATGATACAACTCACACTGGAGAGAAACAGGTCGTCATTAGACATCTGAACATGCATATTAAACACTATGACGGTACATCTTCTAGTGTATACCTTGCCAATATTCCAGGTCTTGATTTGCTGCAGTTCCAGCAACAGCTGTTCATCACTGCATCCTTTCAGCTTCTCTATGAGAGTCCTGCAGTCGGCAGGCTGGAGGAGGAGCGCAAGAACATGTCAACAATGAGGAAACGCGCACACACATAACCTCGAATACTCCAAACGCACAGAAATTCTGCATACTGACCGCTTCAGTGGGGGTTTTCTTCAATTTACTTCTGTCAACCTTCATGGTCACTAATTTCTACACTCGGTTCCTACAAAAAGCACATCAAATCATGAGGGAGAATAATAAAAAAGCTCAGTCAAATGAACAGTGAATAATACTTATCTACATGCCACTACATGACATTCAAGTATAGTGCTGCCACAGTATCAAAGATGGAAAAAAAAAAAAAGACCATAAGGCCTTTCCCTCTTGAATTAGTTAACCCTGGGTCATTCTAAACCCTGGATAAATGGAATCTTTGGTATTACTTTAGGTTACACATCACAAACTTTACCTGGGGTTAAAAATTAATACTGGGTATACATAAACTGAAGTTTCACACTGTACATTCCTAAACCCTGGAATATTGTCCTTATTTGCAAATTTGCAGTGTCAGTGGTTGGATGAAAGCAGCACATGACCTGTTTACATAAAGCCTCTAGCATTGCGTATCATTATATATCAAAGTCCCTTTAAGGCAAGTCATTTCACTCGGCGGCCATCTTTGAAACGCCTCTCTGGCAGCTATTTCAGTCATTCAAGTACAGCTCCTATCTCTTTGAATGGGGAAACTAATTCTCCAAAGCTGTTCACCAAGCTTACGAATGAAATCTGACAACAACCGTCTCATAAATGTTATTTCTTACGCTCAAATAGCATTAAAAAAGAAGCTTATTTTTCAGGATAGACCAGCCAATGCGCATATGCAGTCCTAAGAATAATGTATCTGTAGCAACCGGAGCTTCTAACGGCAGCTGCAGTGACGCGATGACTTTACCAATTCGCTTTTTTATTTAAAAGGCAGGACTATTTTGCCATATTGAGCATTCATATGCAATATGAGTGCACTGTCTTTGCATATCTAAAGTCTTTGTATTGTATATTGCCGAATGTACTATCAAGTTTTTCCTGAATGGACTTTGACTATAAAATGTAAAAATAATGCAGTCTTTACTCCAATTGACGCATTTTCTGTCAAACTTTTCCGTCAACTTTATCCCTTACAAACTACTGTTTATACAACACGCAGTGTTTCTGTGACTGTATAAAGGATGTGAATACGAAGCACGCAATTGGGTGTCTGTTGCTTAGCTTCTAGCTGTAACATTCTAACACTGCATCATTTCACACTGTACAAGTTTAGCAGCGTAATGTGGAGTTTACACCACAAAACTGGATAAGTGTGAAATGTTTCTTTACCTGAGGATTAAAAAGTGGTTTATAATAATAACCCAGGGTTAAGCGCAGTGTGAAAAGCCCTTATGAGGTGCATTTGAGTCATACAAGAACAATTACATATTCATAAATAATCAGATCCAAATGTAGGCTTTAAGAGCCAAAATGTCAATGTAAATATTCATCCAAATTATGTAGATAACCCTTCAAATTCAGAAAATGTAAAAGAACTCACGGTATATGATTTGGCAATTCCAACTTAACGGCATTTTTCATGTGCAAAACCTAAAGTAAAAAAAGAAAAGATGAATGTGAAACACTCCCTAAGAATGAACATAAGAATGTTAGTGATCATGCTGCCAAACCCTCTACACTACAGCTTGAGAGGTCATTTAAAGTATATCAAAAAATAGTTATTCTAAACGGTCAAAAACAATCCTATACTAATTAGCTGTAGAATAAAAACTAAATCAGGGCTGGCAGAAAGTTAACAAAAGTCTGAGAGCAAGCCAAGGGAAAAGCAACCCACATTGGTTCAGATATAGGGCATAGATTCTGGGCACAGACAAACTCTAGCATCTTACATACACGTCCTTAATGAATTTAACCAATTCATTTGCTCCTTCTGAAACAAAAGGCTGTCAATGTAGCGTTTTTAGGAACTTGTGCACTCCTACTGAGAAACAAAACTGATTTAGGACCTTGAACCCGGTCAAAGAGAAGCACTGGCCTGTGATCAAGGAATCTCACAAGGAAAAATAAGCCAAAACATCACAAAACTTTACCTAGCTATTCCATTTAAACGTAAATGTAACTACTAAAGAAACACACTAATATAGCTCTTGTCAGAGAACCAAACGGTGTTGTAGTCGTGAGAGCAACACAGCAGCTAGTTACCGAATACCTAAAATTACAATGACATTACTAACCGGAGCCCATAAACGAAAGTACAACACCGTAAACAAATAAACTGTAAGAACAAGTGAAAGTAACACAGCCACGGTGGAAATGAATATCTCGACATATAATTTCATTACCTATTTCTAACGAAAACAAGCCAGCGAACGGAGATCAATTTGAGGAAAAAGGCAGCTAACATGCTATCTAGTTTTTCCTTGCTAACAAGCTACCTCAGTCAGCAAGCTAAGTTTTGCGGATAAACGTGGTCACGTCATTCATATTTAATGGCGCAGATAAACACGAACATCGCCAAATTTTCAATAAACTGTAACAAAATCACCGTACGCGAACTGTAAGGACATTTGACCGTTAGCCGCTCGCGCGACATCTTTGATTCGGAGCTCGCGAGCTACAGAGCTCTAAGCAGCACATAATTCCCCTCAACATGTCAACACAAACCCGCAATATTCAACTCACTCTTAAAATCGTTACCAAAGCCCATCTTTTCCAACAAACATTCGCCAAACCCTTAATATAAGGCTCGACTGAGGCGTAATACGTCAGGAACGAAGCTACACAGGTCCATATTTTCCCTCCGGGCTGCACACATGCTCTGGTCTAATCTAGAGCCCGGCTCAGCCTGGCCTGCTCCGGCAAACCCGCTCACTCTCCTCAGATCTCTAGCTCACAAAAACAGCGTCGGTCACAGCGCTTCCACAGCCGTACCGTAGCGTTTATTATCACACATTTTCAGCAAGCGCTTCGTCTCGATGAACTGTAGCTGGTGAAGCGCGCGCGGTGCTGGCGGATGAGATGCTCGTGCATGCGTTGGTTTGGTGGTTAGCTGAGAAACGCAGAATATCTCGCTGAATCATTCCCTACTCGGGCCTACCATAACACTGACTTCCAGTGGACGGCTCAATTTCTCACTTTTTACTGCTGCACTTGTGCGTAGCTGCATTTGGGGCGAACGTAGCGTGTCACACAATATGTTAAAGTCTACTTGATAAAGTTAAAAATACATTTATCTGAAATAATATTTAGGAGCAGAAGGTTTAAGTTCAGATATGATGAATACATTTTTCAGCCTAAAAGAAAGGTTTATGCATTTTGCAATCAATCAAACAGTCTGGATATATTTTTGTTAATACACTACATTAAAAGAAAATTAACCATGTCCAGATATTAGATCATATTGATAATAATAAGGTTTAACCTAACTAGCTTGAAAAGAAATGAATTACACTAATAGTATGATATGATTATAATTAGATTTTAATCATTTTCTCACTCAATGAACACAGTTGCTATACTTTGTTTACTGTAGTTTGGCATTAACGTGTTTCATTTCTTCATTCCAGTCATCTGCATCAGTTTAGATAATCATAAAACAAAACCGATAGGATGATGTATGGTGATATTATTTATTTTTGGGGGGGGGTGGAGTCAACATCAGTCAGGGTCAGTTTGGTTTTACTGACCCATATTATCCATCAGAAGTAATCTCTATAGTAGATCATAAATGACAGATGTTTGGGGGATATAAACTGTGAATTCGTCTGATGGGAAATTGTATATTTTAATAACATAAGACCGAAAATGGAAAATGTAACCCAGGTAAAACGAATTTAGGTGTCAAGAGTGTTGCTGAACTTGACGACTCAGCAGATTTATAGGTATGAGCATCCATGTACGGAGGACACGATGTTTTGAAGCCGTGAAGCATAAATCCTACAAAAAATTTAAATTGTATCTCATCTCATTTATCACATTAGCACATGCGATCACATACGCATGCTCTTTTCGTCGTGATTCACTGATAGAATCATATATGACACTACCCGCCAATTCCCCATCATTTACACTCATGCACGATTATTATATTTAATTTGAGAGATTCTGCCTACAGAGTGTAAATAGATTTCAGTCTATCTATGCGCGCGCATATCGCGCGAGCATTCAACACACTACAATGCTCGTCAGTCGCACCGCAAATTAAAAATGGCGGTTTATATTAGCTATGTGTCCGGTCTTTGCATCAAAAACACTCATTTTAATGATAGTATACACGTACAATTTGTAAGCAAACCCGTCTGTTACTCTTAACGTTCATGTGGAGTCAGCCACAGACGTCTCAATCTAACAGACAAAGACTAATTTAAGCTCTTACCTCGATTGCGCCTCAACATAACTTCTCCATCTTACAGCAGCGAGTGGGGATGTAAATCTCGCGATATTTCAGTTAGCTTCCTGTGCTCCAATAGTAACCTGCTGTAGATACGCAGACCAACCCCTTCAGTGATCTGCTCCTATACACATCGATACAAAATATGATCAGCATTCAGTATAATTAAATATGTCTTTATAATAATCCATTTTTGGTCGTAAAAACATCTCTTTTGCATCTCTTGAAACTTCGTGTACCCAAAAAACACTGTCAAAGAAGGAAAACGGATGCAACAAAAAACAAGATACAATAATGCAAGTGATTAAATTGGCATAAAGACGTGTCAAGATTGTCATTTCTACACCCTCAAGCCCAAATGGCAAAAGGATTTGCCATCATAATGATCTAAAAATCTTCATAAAACTGATTTTTATCATAAATCTTCTCAATTTTTATTATTCTCCATTGTCAAAGTTAATATTTGGATCCCAAAAGATATAACAGTGAATGGATTCCATCTTGTATTTCTGCTAAAATTTTAACAAACACATTGTTTTCAAATGTTTTTATTAAGCCTACCAGAAACTAGGGCTGTAAATATAACGAATCACGATTCATTTCAAGAATTTTCCATTGCCACCAATTTACTGACAGTTGTTGAGGGAACACATTTTAATTGTTTACTTTGCCATAATTTTATGTTGTAGTGAAAAAGATCTCATCAGTTGTATATATATATATGCCTATGTAATATGGCATACATTTAATTAATTTACATTTATGCCATGTAATACATTTTAAATCATTTTAAGACATTTTGTGTCCCCTTTACTAAGTTTACTAAATGCCCCAGTTAGTCAGAGAGCGACTCCTGCCAAAAGGTGGCAGCATAAATCTGTTTTTGGTCCATAACCGATTCGCCAAATAGAAGAAGAGTGTTGTCGTAGCAACCTGAAGCTTATTCGAAGGAGAACTGTCCACAGCTTTTGTAATTCAGTAAAACGGATGCCTTGAAGCGAAGCGTTATATTCAGGCTCTACTTTGTCATCGGATAGAAACAAATTTATTTTTGGCTCACCAATTGAACTATCTCAGCAGGTTTTAACACGTTAGACACTGGTACGTATATCCGCGGTTAGAAGTCACACGTTTTGTGTAAACCGCTCATTTACGATACGAACAAGCCTGTAATGCTGTGCTCAGTTTCACAGCTTAATCTCACATTCTGTCCAAATGTCGGTGGTAAGCACTCTGGTTCCAGCCCGTTTCCTGACTCTCATCGCGCACCTTGTAATAGTCATCATCATATTCTGGTCGCGGGTAAGAACTTCTCGTGTGTTTAATCGTTATTGTATCACAGTATATCACTGCGTTCAGGTCTGTGATTAACATCCCACAGGAGAACAGTGTCAGAGCTTGCCTACCACTAGACTACACTAATGAAGAATACAGGTTAGAGGACACACGGTAAGAACAACTGTCTTTGTTGTGTATTGCTTCATAGTATGTGGGCCAATGACAAATGATTATGATGATTAAAAAGGTCGAAATTTAGTTTAATATTTAAAAAAAAAAAATTGCTTTATTCCTTTTTTAAAAGATAGAATAAATCTTTATTGGCACCCAATTATTGCAACGTCCTTTTGCCAAGATAACAGTTCTTTACCTATAATGCCTGATGAGTTTGGAGAAAACCTGACAAGAGATCAGAGACCATTCCTTCATGCAGAATCTCTCCAGATCCTTCAGATTCCCAGCTGGTGCTTCTTCTCTTCAGTTTTCTATAGTGTTCAGGTCAGGGGACTGGGACGGCCATGGCAGAAGCTTCATTTTGTGCTCACTGACACATTTTTGTGTTGGTTTTGATTTTTGTTTAGGATCATTGTCCTGATGAAAGATCCAACCACGGCCCATTATTGGATTTCTAGCAGAAGGTCAGGTTTAGATTTTTTTTATCTGTTGGTATTTTCTAGAATCCAAGATACCATGTATCTGAACAAGATGTCCAGGACCTCCAGCAGAAAAATAGGCCCACAACATTAAAGATCCAGCAGTATATTTAACTGTGGGCATGGGGTACTTTTTATCCATGTGTGCACCAAACCCATCTGGTGGGTTTGCTGCCAAAAAGCTATTTTTTTAGTTTCATCTGTCCATAGAAGCCGGTCCCAATTGAAGTTCCAGTCATGTCTGACAACTGAATATGCTGGAGATTGTTTCTGGATGAAAGCAGAGTATTTTTCTTGAAACCCTCCTGAACAACTTGTGGGGATGTAGGTGCTGTTTGATCATTTTTTTAGGCTTTCTGAGACTCAAGACTCAACTAACCTCTGCAATTCTCCAGCTGTGATCCTTGGAGAGTCTTTGGACACTCAAACTTTCTTCCTCACCGCACATTAGGACGATTTAGACACACGTCCTCTTCCAGGCAGATTTGTAACATCTTTAGTTGATTTAAACTTCTTAATTATTGCCCTGATGGTGGAAATGGGGATTTTCAATGCTTTAGCTATTTTCTTATAGCCACTTTCTATTTTGTGAAGCTCAACAACCTTTTGCTGCCCATCAGAACTATATTCTTTAGTTTTTTCTCATTGTGATGAATGATTAAGGGAATTTGGCCTTTGTGTTTCCTCATGTTTATACTTCTGTGGAACAGGAAGTCATGGCTGGACAATTTCATGTTCATGATCACCCTGGTGTGCTAAACATTTTTTAAATATGAATGGGAATATACTTTAGAGATATTTTACTCCTAAAAAAATTCTAGGGGTGCCAATAATTGTGGCCAACGTGTTTTGGAGAAAAACATTTATTTCATAATTTGAGTTTCCCCCACTTTCAATTGTTTTACTTCAATGAAAGGTTAGAATTTTGTGAATTTTTTGAATGAAAGATCAAAAGGATAAACAATGCAGATTAATTTTCACAGCCGCCTTTGCTCATATTTACCAAGGGTGCCAATATTTGTGGAGGGCACTGCATATATATATATAATATAATATATACACTCACAGATCAGGTATTACGTTGTGAGATATATATATATATATGTATATATTTTGTTATATACAGTGTACTTTTGAATGGCAATCTATCAAAAGTGGTCCAAGGAAGGAACAGTGGTGAACCGGCGACAGGGTCATGGGCGGCCAAGGCTCATTGATCCACGTGGGGAGCGAAGGCTGGTCCGTGTGGTCCGATCCAACAGACGAGCTACTTTAGCTCACATTGCTCAAGAAGTTGAGGCTGATTTTGATAGAAAGGTGTCAGAATACACAGTGCATTGCAGTTTGTATATGGGGCTGCATAGCTGCAGACCAGTCAGGGTGCCCATGCTGACCCCTGTCCACCGCCGAAAGCGGCAACAGTGGGCACGTGAGCATCAGAACTGAACCACGGAGCAATGGAAGAAGGTGGCCTGGTCTGATGAATCACGTTTTCTTTTACATCACGTGCATGGCAGTGTGATGCTTTGGGCAATGTTCTGCTGGGAAAGCTTGGGTCCTGCCATCCATGTGGATGTTACTTTGACACGTACCAAATACCTTAGCATTGTTGTAGACCATGTACACCCTTTGAAGGAAACAGTATTCCCTGGTGGCTGTGGCTTCGCTTGCCACAAAGCAAAAATGGTTCAGGAATGGTTTGAGGAGCACAACAAGTTTGAGGTGTTGACTTGGCCTCCAAATTCCCCAGATCTCAATTCAGTCGAGCATCTGTGGGATGTGCTGAACAAACAAGCCCGATCCATGGAGGCCCCACCTCGCAACTTGCAGGACTTAAATGATCTGCTGCTAACATCTTGGTGCCAGATACCACAGCACACCTTCAGGGGTCTAGTGGAGTCCATGCGTCGACGGGGCTGTTTTGGCTGCAAAAGTGGGACCAACACAATATTAGGAAGGTGGTCATAATGTTCTGCCTGATCGGTGTATATATATCTCCAGACAAACAATGACCATCATGTTATTTACTTCATAATATTTATGCATAGTATAGAACTTTTGAAAGCCATAAAAAATTCCAATGACACTGCCATTGGACCTGACAAAATTCACTATCAGTTTTTGAAACAGCTACCTTATAGTGTAAATTTCAATAACATCTGGAAATCAGGGGAATGACCATATTACTGGAAAGAGGCAATAATTATACCAATACCTAAACCTGGAAAAGACCATACTGACTCAAATAATTATCGTCCAATAGCCCTAACTAGTTGTTTATGCAAAACCATGGAACGTATGATCACTGACCGGCTGGTGTGGACCTTGGAAAAAGATCAAAAGATCAGTAAATATCAATGTGGATTTAGACGAGGAAAAAGTACTCTTGATCATCTTATAAGATTAGAATCTTTTGTACGAGATGGTTTTATTAAAAAAGAGCATGTAGTAGCGGTATTTTTTGATTTAGAAAAAGCCTATGATACTACGTGGAGGTATGGTATTTTAAAAGATTTGTACGATATAAGCTTTAGGGGATATTTACCCATTTGTATTTCAAATTTTTTATCCAATAGAGTTTTACGTGTTCGAGTAAGAAATGTATTATCTGACTTGCAGGTACAAGAATCAGGAGTGCCTCAAGGAAGTTTACTTTCAGTAACTCTTTTTAGTATTAAAATTAATGGTATTGTAAGAGTTATGGGGTCTAATATATTTCGTAGTTTATATGTAGATGATGTGTATTTGGTATAAAGGAAAAAATATGAATGTAATTGAAAGACAAATACAAATATGTATAAATAAAATGAATGACTGGTCAGTAAAAAATGGCTTTAAATTTTCTAAATCAAAAACCGTATGTAAGCATTTTTGTTTTTTGCGGTCTATGCATTTAGATCCAGAGCTTTTTTTAGAAAGAGAACGTATGATAGTCATAAAAGAGACAAAATTCCTAGGACTTAATTTTGATAATAAACTATTCTTTATTCCTCATATTAAAATGCTGCAAAATAGATGTTTTAAAGCAATGGATATTATAAAAGTGCTAGCAAGGATTAAATGGGGTGCAGATTGTGAAGTACTCTTGAGACTTTATAGGACACTTGTTCGATCAAAAATGGACTATGGGAGTATTGTTTATGGATCTGCTAGGAAGTCATACATTAAAATGCTGGACACAGTACATCATACAGGATTGAGACTTACCTTAGGAGCATTTAGGACTTCCCCAATTAGGAGCTTGTATACAGAAGCAAGAGAACCATCGTTATATAACAGAAGGCTGAAATTGGCTCTCAGCTATGTAGTTAAGCTAAAAGCTAATGAAAGTAACCCAGCATATTCTTTAGTTTCACATCCTCCATATTCACATTTGTATGAAGCCAGACCCAGATACATCAGTCCTTTTGGAATTCGCATAAAATCACACTTGGAAAATATGGACATTAATCTTGATATCCTAACATCGACGCATCTGTGTCCTATACTGCCCTGGAATATTAAAAAAACAATCATCTTCATGAACCTGGCTCAGTATAAAAAAAAGATAAATTATCCAAATGTTTATCGGGAGGAATTTTTGGATATAAGACGCAGCTTACCAACTCATGTACCTGTGCACACAGATGGATCAAAGTCAGATAGTCGGGTATCTGCCACAGTAGTGATTGGGTCAAAACGCTATGGCAAGTGTATTTCTGGACAAAGTTCAATTTTCACAGCTGAAGCTTGTGCATTACTTCTAGCTCTTGAACAAATAGAGAAGGAACAACAACGTAATTTTTTAATTTGCACAGATTCTAAATCCTGCCTTCAAGCACTTGATTCTTTGAAAACTGAACACCCTGTAATTATCAGCATAATAGGAAAAGTGGACTCTTTAAAGAAACAAGATGTTAATGTTGTTTTTTTGTTGGATACCAGGCCATATGGGATTGACTGGTAATAAACAAGCAGATAAAGCAGCAAAGGAAGCACTTCAGTTGGAAATGACAGAATGTAAAATACCAGCATCTGACGTTAAACCCATATTGAACCTTTACATTTACAATAAATGGCAAATGGAATGGAACGAATGTGTTAATAACAAATTATATGAGGTGAATCCAGTTCTAAATCAAGGAGTTATTAGTTATTATTTTGAAAACAGATATGACCAGGTTGTATATACGAGATGCCGAATTGGACATTCAAGACTCACTCATTCATATTTATTGAAGGGGGAAGAGAAACCGGTCTGTGATTTGTGAAAGAATTTCACAAGTGTAAAACATATTTTAATAAAATGTCCTTTTTTAAATAATATTAGACAACGGTTTTATACAGAGAACACATTAATGGACATTTTTAAAAAGGTTTCTCCTGGAGTCATTTTAGAATTTCTGTCAAATATTCAATTGAAAGATTCTATGTCATTGTTGTTATTATTAATGTTGTTGTTTTTGGTATATATGCCTGATTTTGTATAGTGATTGTTTTTAAGACAAAATTGTTAAATTATTGTTAACAATGTATTGAAGTGATAGTGCTGATTTCCATGAATATAGCCATTGCTGCTGATATGGCATTAAATCATAAATCATAAATAAATAAGTTTATGCATAGTATATGCTCATTAATCTTCCTAATCATTTATTTTGGAGAGCAGGCTTGTGGTGGCATTATCTGTGACCCTGGGCCTGTTTGCCATCGAGCTGGTTGGGTTCCTCTGTGGAGTCTCTATGTTCAACAACAATCAAGCTCTTCTGTGTATCCTTACCAGTAGCACATCATCACCACTGGCTCAACAAGTAGATGTTTTGAAAGAGCAAAGCAGGTTTAGTTGTCCTCTTGAGATGGATATCTTTACTTTTATTATCCTAGAGCAGTTCAAAAACTAATGCAGATCTTCGTGTTTGATCATGCCACTGGTAGAATGACATTTGTAGTGACAGCAATTCGTAATTTTTGGTTGTAAATGATATAGCTATAATAATACTGGTACAGATTTTATTTAACTGACACTTTGCAGCTATTGGATGTCATGCCAGTGGCTCTGTGGCTTTGGCCTTCTTCTTGTTTGAGCAATGGGCCTGCACCATCTACTGGTGGATCTTTGGATTCTGTAGGTCAGTCAGTATATAATTAACAGTCAATGCATAACTATGAATGGTCTTAATAATTTTCTTTGCTTCTGTCTCTTTGAAAACATTTTGTAATCATGTTTTTCTCTATATTTCAGTGTGATTCCAGCACTATATGAGATGATCCTCTTTGTTGTAGTGTTTGGATTTAAGAGGAAGCCTCTTTGAGAGTCTCTGCCCTCTTGGTTCAGCCGAGTCAGATATTGTCCTTCCATCACCAATGTACCAGAATCACCTGAATTCAGAATAACATTCACTGGCCCAATAAACCTGTTTCTAAATAAGTACTTTAAAAAAAAAAAAAATGAAATTATATTATTTTGTACCCTTTGTGATGAATTAAAGCATTTTGTATTTTGATACAACTGATGACAAACTGGTTCTGTTCATGCTTCACATTTTTGAGTAGATCACACGTTTACTCATAAAACCTGTTAATTATAAGCACAAGAAATTTGAATTATACTATATAATACTAAGTGCATTCCCCAAATTCATAGAAGTTCATACAAAAATAAAAATGTTGACATCATTTATTTAACCTCATGTTATTCTAAACCTGTATGACTTTCTTCTTGTGAGTGAACACTGAGTGTGACACTGAAATCATGATATGTTGACATTTCAGCTGAAATTGGAAGGTATTAAACTCCTGGAGAATGAGATTGAGAGTGAGAATTGGCCAACCATCTGCTTGAGTCACAAGACACATGTACGCTGTAACTTTAACAAGTTAGCATTTTTATTTTAAGCATAATTGCCAGACAGTCTATATTTGCTGCACAACTTATTTTAGTTTTAAAATAATCCTTTTTAAAAGTTAAAACCTATGAAAAAAGCTGCAGTAAGAAGAAAAAAGTTCACCACAGAGCATTTAATATGAACCTATGTGAAGCACATCATGTACCTACATTATGTATTCCATCGACTTACAAGGGTAGATTTATATTTATGTTCTTAGCAAACATCAAGGTGTTTGTTGATGTGCTGTAGAACTGTTGAGAGAAGTTAGTTCTTCACAAGAGTGATGAGTCCGTGAGCCTGCGAGGTACATGGTGAACTGAGCATAGCTGACTTCAGCTGGACTGCACACACTCTTTTTTTATTAGGATGGATGAAAACACACAAATAAACAGTGACAGTGACTAGAATAACACAACAAATCCACACTATCCAAAGAAACAGCAAACTCTTTAGTTTTAGCTCAATACTCATTGCTACGGTACAGCATTGCAGTTAGCCAGCCATTTACAAACTGGCCTAAAAAAAAAATTGTTTGTTTTACTGAAGAAGAAAAAAAGATCTTAGTCCTTATTTCATTTTTTATTTACATACACTACCGTTCAAAAGTTTGGGGTCAGTAAGATTTTTTAATGTTTTAAAAGAAGTATCTTCTGCTCACCAAGCCTGCATTTATTTGATTAAAAATACAAACAAAAACAGTAATATTGTGAAATATTATTCAAATTTAAAACAGCTGTTTTCTATGTTAATATACAGTAAAGTGATCAAAGCTGAATTTTCAGCATCATTACTCCAGTCTTCAGTGTCACATGATCCTTCAGAAATCAATCTAATATGATGATTTGATGCTCAAGAAACAATTATGATTATTATCAATGCTGAAAACAGTTATTTACATTTTTATTTTATGATGCTATGATGAATTGAAAGTACAAAAGAACAGCATTTGTCTGAAATCTAAATCTTTTGTAACATTAAACACAACCGTTCAAAAGTTTGGGGTCAGTAAGAATTTTAATTTTATTTTTGGGGGATAGAAATAAAATTAATCAATACTTTTATTCATCAAGGATGAGTTAAACTAATCAAAAGTTACAGTAAAGACAATTATAATGTTAGAAAATATTCTATTTTAAATAAATGCTGTTCTTTTGAACTTTCTATTCATCGAAGAATTTTGAAAAAATTTTGTACACAACTGTTTTCAACATTGATAATAATAATGAATGTTTCTTGAGCATCAAATCATCATATCATGTGACACTGAAGACTAGAGTAATGATGCTGAAAATTCAGCTTTGATCACAGGAATAAATTACTTTTTACTGTATATTGACAGAAAACATCTGTTTTAAATTGGAATGATATTTCACAATATTACTGTTTTTGTTTGTATTTTTAATCAAATAAATGCAGGCTTGGTGAGCAGAAGATACTTCTTTTAAAACATTAAAAAAATCTTACTGACCCCAAACTTTTGAACGGTAGTGTACACCTATATATAGGTAGCTCTATATCTATATAGGTAGGTCTCTATACACACATTAACACAAATATCTAATCAGCCAATCACATTAGTGGCAACTCAATGCATTTAGGCATGTAGACATGGTCAAGACGAGCTGCTGAAGTTCAAACTGAGCATCAGAATGGGAAACAAGTTCATTAAAGTGACATTTAACGTGGCATGGTTGCTGGTGCAAGGCGGGCTGCGTATTTCAGAAACTGGGATCTAGGATTTTCATGCACAACCATCTTTAGGGTTTACAGAGAATTGTCTGAAAAAGAAAATCCACTGAGCAGCAGTTCTGTGCAAAAATTAAAAAAAAAGGCCTTGCTGATGGCAGAGGTCACAGGAGAATGACCAGACTGGTTTGAATTGATAAAAAGGCAACAATAACTCAAATAACCACTTGTTACAACCGAGGTATGAAGAAGAGAATCTCTGAAAATACAACCTTGAACCTTGAAGCAGATGGGCTACAGCAGCAGAAGACCACACTTGGCACACTTTTGGCCCCTTAGTACCAACTGAGAATCATTTAAACTCCACAGCCTACCTGAGTATTGTCACTGACCATGTCCATCCTTTTATGACCACAGTGGACCCATCTTTTGATGTCTGTTTCCAGAAGGATAATGTACCATGTAACAAAGCTCAAATCATCTCAAACTGATTTCCTGAACATGACAGTGAATTCATTATACTCAAATGGCCTCCACAGTCACCAGATCTCAATCCAATAGACTCGAGCACCTTTGGAATGTGGTGGAACAGGAGATTCGCATCATGGATGTGCAGCCGACAAATCTGCAGCAACTGATTTTCATTTTAATGAACAATTTTAAATGTATTTAATTAAATACATTTTTATTGAAAAAATTATACTATTAAAGCACACTTTATTTCAAATTAAATTCAGACACTTCATTAAATTAAAGCTGCAGTCCGTAAGTTTTGCCTCTTTGTCGCCATCTCTGTTTGAAACCTGCAATTGCAGTTCTTTGCGTAATTATCATCTTTACGTGGGTTGTGCATTGGCACGGCTCAGCAGCGCGGATGAATCTAATGTTTGCTGTCAGTCACCGCACCGGTGGGTACTATACTTCAAAATGACCAAAATAAGAATTTTCACCGGAAAATGTCATCTGAACAAGTAAGAATCATGTCTGCCACTTTTGTTCTAATCAACTGAGAAAAAAAGCATTACAATCACGCTGCCAATGGTGATTAAATCTAACGATCGCTTAGCTCTGATCACGTCAACCTGTGCAAATTATAATTATTGTTGTTTATGTTAACAACATCAGCATTGCGTGACTATGTGTGTTTAGTGTGTATTAGCGTTACCTGTAGATTTCAATTTCTGTTGCCACTCCAAGTCTTTTGCTTTTGTCTACGGGTGAATCTCCAGTTGTCACTGATGATTGTCATTTTGACCTTTCTGGATAACAATCCACCATTAAAATGATAAGTTTAATTATTGCAGCTGCTGTGAGAAAAGGCTATTAATGATCCGCTACCAGCAGCATCCTCACATGCCATATAGCCTTCTAGCTGGGACTCCTTCTTCATGTAAACAGATGTGACGTAATGACGCAAAGATGAATGGCTGCATGCTCGAATTTCCTGCGGAAACCCACCAGTACCGCTCTTATTATAAAACATTATTACAAGCTTACCGTTGTGAATCGGGCTAAGGTAAGAAGATAGCTTTGAACACAGGTTGGTTATGTTCTTGCTCAAAAATGGATTTTGGATAATATTTAACCAAAAAAAGTTACAGACTGCAGCTTTAAGGTTGATTAAAGTAATTGGCTAATTCAAGGTTACTGAAAATATGTTTGTTGACATATTTACTTGAAATGGAAGGACTTGCAATTAAACAGTGCTGAGAACCGTCTATGTCTTAAATAAACCCCAGCTCTCCCTTTCTGCTCTGGTGGCACCTATTCATGTACCCTGATTTTCTTGGACAAAATCAATACCTCCATTTCCTAGAAACTTCCTTCATATCCTCTAAATAATCCAACCACTCGTCCTAACTTAAATAAACCATAGCAATCAATAAGGCAACTTCAGCCAAGACGCTGCATCGGCCTGTCTTTAATGAGCTCCACTCTCTGTGTGTACACAGCCCTATTTCCTCGGCAGCTCACGCAACTGTCTCCACACATATTATCGGCACGCTTTGCTTCCCATCGTTATTTTCGCCCTTGTCTCCGTTTGCCATGACCCACCTCGTCGCCTGACCCCTCTGCTGTCTGTCGCATAGTGAAAGCTCTCTTCACCCTAGGCCAATTAGTGTCAACTAGACACCAACAACATCAGTGACCTCTGGCTAGATAATTAAAACTAAATGGAAGGTGCATCTTGACAAAAAACGCCATTTCCGGTGACTGGGCCAGGACCTCTTGCCTTCTCCTTCAGTGACTATTAAGACTGTGCACACCACTATACGTTTAAAGTGTATTGGTATCACCCTCCAGTTGTATTGCACAAGTACTAGTGATCTAAAGAAAAGAAAACAGAGATGCTTTGTAATATGACAGATTCAAAAAAACACTGTGATGGTTATTAACTGCAGTTTTGTGGTGGATTTTACAGCAAGTCTTTTGTGATGCACTCATACTGGAGTTTCATATAATGCTAAAATCTATAAATAGGGCATTTTATGTAATTGCAGTTGAGAACTGTAGCTATTAGAAATAGCAGGATGTAAAATAGGTTTTAAGAGATTTACAATTGTGAACTTTAAATTGAACATGCTTAGTCAATTAGGGGCTTGTCTTTCTGATCTATTCAAGTTACAACACTAAAGTGCTGTATTTATGTCACTACCATGGCATGAACAGTAGAGGGCACTAGTATGTATGTTAATGGTATGGCTACTTAGCATTCTCAGTATCAATTAGCATTTATTTGGTAAGGAGAGATCTGCCTATTTGAACCATTTCTAAATGTTAAATAGTTTTATGTGAAACATCTGTTGACCGCACAATCTGTAACAAAACATTTATTTAAAAAACGACATAAGCTGCGGTTCAGATTTTGATACTTGCATATAAAGTTCACCTCCATCATTAGTGACATTAAGCAGATAATTTGTGGCAATTTGAGTAGATGAGATAGAGTTGATTTATGGATTGACATATGGATTATCCGGTTATATGGATTGTCAGTGACATATCATGGCCATTGTTACAACGTGCAAAGATTTAACGTCCATAATGATGTTGGAATTTAGAGTTTAATTGCCACTTATAATTGCCATATAATGCTTTTCATATGGTGTTGTAAACCATTGTTTAGTTGGAGGAGGTTGCTTGGTTAGTATAGTTGACAGAACATTTGTGTGCACAAATATTTTCTTTATTTAAAGAAAAATGTAATTTAAACTCAATCTAAAAACAAAATTTTAGATAATGTTGACATTTTTTATTCATTATTTCGAACTCAAGATCCACTCACTTCTATAACGGACAGAGCAAAAGCTGCAATTCAAGGGACATTAAGAAAACTAAAATATGGTGTGCTCAAAATATTTATGTGAGATTATTATATGCCTTCTTATAATGGATAAAATAAGTTTCTGAAGAGAAATGTTAGGAAAAAAATCTAATTATCATCAATAGACCTGAAATGCACCCTAAATTTTATATTGACTATGCTTTTAGTAGACATTTTTATCAACTTACAGTGCACTTTTGTCTGCATGTGTTCCTTGAATTGAACTGCTATGCTCTATCAGTTAAGTTACACTACATCCAAGTTACCTTTAATGTCTGTTACTTCGTGTAGCTACTTTAGTTACGCTAGCAAAATAGAAAATTTGCTCTGCTCTGCTTGCATATGAAGACCACACAGAGAAGTGCTATCTCCTGTCCCGCTCCCCTCAGCGCCGATGATGTATTATAGGTAGTGTGACTATTCTAATAAACACGGTTGGGGTAATTAAGGCATGGAGAGGCAGCAGACAGTGGTGGTCTAGGGACAACACGAAACGATAAATCACAACTCCTGGTTCCGCCTTCTCGAGCGTGGCCGATCACACTCACCGAGAAAGCAATTCTGCCAACCTGGGTTTGCACATTTGTCTTCATCAGCCTGTGGTTGTTTTGGGGCTGGTCTGAATTTGCTGGTTCCCATGGTAATCAAACAAGCTAGAGATATCAAATGTGTCCATTTTAATGTCAGCAATGGCATAACATTTAGGGCAAGCCTGGAAGCTAACTGCATGTTTTATTATGGAGCCCAGAGTGGACTGGATTAAGCTGTGAATTTAAGGCTGAATGGGTAATGTTTCATGAGAGCGGGCAAACTCTGCTGCAAGTGCACAGCCAAACAGTAATATCAATAAGCAAGCATACCTTGAGTTTGTAAAAGGATTTTGTAATGTTGTCAGCTTCTGTATAGATATTTTCAATGTGGAAGTAACCTATTTTTGTAACTGGAAGCAGAACACATTCAAGTTACAGTGTGTTAAACAAGGTGAATACAACAATCCACTGAGCAAACGTTTTGACAATGTCACGCCATATTTTTTTTTAAGTGTAGTTCTATGAGAATAGCAAAGTTTAAAGTGGTGGACAAAATAACTGCAGTGCTTAAACAAAATGTTATTGTTCGCTGATGTGGACCCTATATCATCAGTGTTGGGGAAAGTTACTTTTAAAAGTAATGCATTAAAACATTACATTACTTCCAAAAAAAGTAACTAATTGTGTTACTTAATTTACTTAACTTTTTCTGGAGAGTAATGTATTACGTTACTTTTGCGTTACTTTTTCTCATCTGGGCTGGACTGTTTGTTTGTTTGTTTGTTTTTATAACAACAAAATAGTTCTATTTTTGGCAAATATCAAGGCCCTTTCACACCAAAAGTGAAATGAATAAGCCTCAGGCTAAAAGAAATGCAAATTCACACCTGTACAGTAGAGGGCGCAGTTCAAACTAACAAGCCTTTCAGCTGTGCTTCCATTCTGGAATACAGAAGAATAGGACTCAGGAGAAGAAGTAGATGAGTAAATATGCTCACATTTAGTCTAGAATAACCATCATGTTTACACAGTGCACACGCCTTTGCACTAGTTACTTGAAAAAAGTAATCTGATTACATAACTCACGTTACTTGTAAAGCGTTACCTCAACACTGATTATTATAGTTTTCTCAATAAATTTAGAGTTATAAATAATAGTATTGATTTCCATACAAACCAAAGGGCATTTTAGCCACAAACAAGCTATATTCATAACATTAAACAAAGGATAAGGACTCCTCAGGTCAGGTGTCTGTCTCTTGTCCAAATGCCTTCAGGATGCATCTGATCTGGACAGATGCCATTCAAACACACCTGAGCCCGGCGTGAAAGTGAGGAGAGACAACAAAACAGAGGTGTGTTAGGTTTCAGGAGAAAAGCAGGACTCAACTGGACTGAGATAGAAGGCTGTGGAGCATTCTGCCTCTGAGGGACAGAGAGGCAACAGCAACCGCTGGAGCAGGAGATTCAGCCAGACAGAACAAAAAAACCCAGGAGCAGCCATGACACATGATGGACACTAAGAGGCAGAGAGAGCTTGTTTTTTCCCCCACTCCACCCAAATGCATTAACTATTCTGAACCTGTGCTGGAGGATCTTAAAGCAAAGGACAGAAGCCATTCCATAAGCTCCAGTGATGTTGGAGCCGCAGAACTGTGTCTGAATAAAGACAGGCCTCAGTGATGCTCTCCCAAGGACTAGAACACCACAAGACGAGTCACTCGTTTCGAATGGGATAAAGTGTAACGCGCAATATGGCGGAATAAGTCCCGCCTTCATCGCATCACTGCAGAGGCCGTTAGAAGCTCCGACGCATGCCTCCGAAATGAGACACAAGAGACACGCATTTAGGACTGTGCATGTGCATTAGCTTGATCCAGCCTGAAAAATACCGTTTATTGTCATGATTCGAGCATACATTGTGTATAGATGCAAAAAAGTGCTTAACGTAATGAGATGTCTTGCAGGATTGGAACGGGGGGCAAGTTTTTCAGCTCTGAAATATATTTATATTGCACTAATAAGGTCAAAATTAGATTATGGTTGTACTGTGTACGGGTCAGCAGCAAAATCTGTGTTAGCTGAATTGGAAGTTGTCCAGGCAAGAGCGTTAAGAATATGTTTAGGGGCAATCAGAACTTCCCCAGTGTGTGCACTTCAGGTTGAAGCAGATGAAATGCCTCTATGGCTACGAAGGAAACAACTGGTAGCCAATTATTGGATTAATTTAAGAGGACATGGGGAAAATCATCCAATGAAAAAGGTGCTACAAAATAGTTGGGAGAAGGAGAGGAGGAAAAAGGAAAGTTTTGGCTGGACAGGAGATTTAATAGCAAAAGAAATGGACATATATGACAAAGGATTTGCTAGTACTGTGGTATGGTTGAACAAACCAATTTGGACAATGGAAAGTACAAAGGTGGACATGGAGCTTTTAATAATAAAAGGCAGCAGTGGGAATACAGATATAGTTAGTGAATATTATAGATATATGGAAAATATGCACAAAGATAGCATTACAATTTTTACAGATGGATCCAAGGATTTACAAACAGAGGCAACGGGATCTGCTGTGTATATAGTCCTAGATATCATGTGGGAGTAAACAAAAGAACATCGGATAATTTAAGTGTTTACACAGTTGAGTTATATGCTATATTAATAGCATTAGAATGGATTGAACAAACTAGATGGGACGCCATTGTAATATGTAGTGATTCTGTATCTGCTCTTATGAGCATAAAGTCTGGGGTAGCTAGAAATCATCAGGAATTACTTTATGAGATTTTATTTACTAACTCAAGAATAAGCAGGCAGTGGAAAAACATTACATACATGTGGGTGCCAGCTCATGTGGGCATCCAAGGAAATGAGAAAGTAGACAGACTGGCAAAAGAAGCAACAAAAAAAGAGCATGTTGATGTCAAAATTAAATTATCAAAATCAGAAGGGAAGAGTTTAGTGTGGAAAAAGATCATGGAAAAATGGCAGCTCCAGTGGGATAATGAAATTAAAGGGAGACATCTGTACATGATACAAAATAGGGTAGGTATAGAAAGTAAGAAGGGAAATAAAAGAAAGGAACAAGTCATAATAAATAGACTGAGGATTGGACATTGCAAGCTAAATAAAACTCTTCATGTTATAGGGAAACACCCGACAGGACTATGTGATGAATGTCAGGAGGAGGAATCAATTGAGCACATACTTATATCATGCAAGAAATATATGCAAGAAAGGCAAGAATTCAAGAATCAACTACGGGAAATGGGTATAGTAGAGTATAATGTTAAAAATATAGTAACATATGGAAATAATGACCAAGGACGGAGATATTTATTTAATTTTCTAAGGAGGAATGGATTGGAAGGACGAATTTAATTAACATAGTATGTTAAAGTGAGACAGCAGATGGCAGTAATGCAACACTATGGACTCCAACTGCCGTAAAAAGCCAACGAAGAAGAAGAAGAAGAAGAAGAAGAAGAAGAAGAAGAAGATGATGATGATGATTCGAGCATTTAGAAACAAAATTTATGACAGAGTTGTCAAATTTCATTGGTGATTTCAAATATGAAATTTAATCGAAAGCTTGGCAAACAGCTTTGGAGAATTTGATGTTTCCCCATTCAAAGAAATAGGAGCTGCACTTGAATGCCCGAGAGGCGTTTCAAAGATGGCCGCCGAGTGAAAGGACTCTGTACTCTCCTGGGGTGCGTTTACCAAAGCGAACTAGGGTTGTAAGTTCTATCGTTACCAATAGAGTTCAATGGGACTTGCGACCATAGTTTGCTAACGATGCTTTCGGGAAATGCACCACTGCCTGAGACGAGAGAAGAACGCAACAAAGTCATGTATACAACACAGTACACAAAGTACACAACACAACAAAGTAGAGTTGTCAAAAGTACCTACTTCGGTACCTTTTTTTTATTTTTATTTTTTTTAAATATGATGCTTTGAGCGCTGTTGAGCGGATTCGTAAACACCTGATTGTCCACTGTGTTGATGCGCTCATCAGATATGTCTGTGATTGGCTTCAAATGAACAACGCTTCAAAAACGTTGTAAGAAGTCATCAATGACACTCTTCACCGAGAGCTTACATGGGAGCGTTTGAAAGTAGGAGTCTATCGCGGACCAGACGCCTGCTTTCAAACGCTCCCCCACCCCACTCCCGCTTTCAAATTTAAACACTTCCATGTGCTTTCAAATGCTCCTGTGCCAAACACAGACATATCCAATGAATGCGTGAACACAATGGCCAATCAGAGGACTTTATGAATCCGCTCAACAGCGCTCAGCGTCACATTTTAAAAATTTCAGTACCAACTGCTACCGAAGTCAGTAGCCTACTTTTGAAAACTCTACAACAAATAAATACATTTCTCTTCACAGAGAAGTGGATTTTTTTTTTAAAAACAATAATATATAAACATTTCAAGTTTAAACTACTATGATCTCTGAAGGATAAGCACTGGTGTACATTCATATGACATGTTATTTAAATTATGTCATGTTATTTTATTATTTAATGATATGTAGGCTACACTGCCGTTCATAATTTTGGGATCAGTAAGCTTTTTTAATGTTTTTTTTTAAAAAGTCTTATGCTCATCAAGGCTTCATTTATTTTATTAAAAATACAAAATATTGTGAAATATTGTTACATTTGAAAGTATTTTAAAAAATATATGCTAATTTATTCCTGTGATGCAAAGCTGAATTTTCAGCATAATTACTCCAGTCTTCAGTGTCACATGATCCTTCAGAAATCATTCTAATATGCTGATTTGCTGCTCAAGAAATATTTGTGTACAATTTTTTTTTCAGGATTCTTTGATGAATAGAAAGTTCAAAAGAACAGCATTTATTTGAAATATAATCTTTTGTAATATTATAAATGTCTTTACTGTCACTTTTGATCGATTTAATGCATCCTTGCTGAATAATTTTTTTTATTTTATTATATAAAAAAACATTTATTGACCCCAAACTTTTGAATGGTAGTGTATAATGTTACAAAAGCTTTGCATTTCAGATAAATGCTGTTCTTTTGAACTTTCTATTCATCAAGGAATCCTGAAAAAAAAGAAGAAAAAAAAAAAAAAGTACAACTGTTTTCAACATTGATTATAAGAAATGTTTCTTGAGCATCAAATCATCATATTAGAATGATTTCTGAAGAATCGTGTGACACTGAAGACTGGAGTAACGATGCTGAAAATTCAGCTTTACCATCACAATAAACTACTTTGTAAAATATATTCAAATAGAAAAGTTATTTTAAATTGTAATAATATTTCACAATATTAATATTTTTACTGTTTTTTTAATTCAATAAATGCAGCCTTGGTGAGCAGACAAAACTTTTTAAAAACATAAAAAATCTTACCGATCCCAAACTTTTGAACGGTAGTGTATATACACACACACATTACAATATAGCTAGTTACATTGTCAATCTTAAGCCAATTAAAATAGTTCCAAAAAAAGCCACGTCTCTAAGCAACACACAGTAGTGTTTCATTCCTCAATGAATCAGTGTTTTTGGACAAATTATTTGAGTAAACAATTCAGTGACTCCCTTATAAAAACATTACAGCTGCCCTGGAGGCCAACGATGGGTGGCTTAGTCCAAGGAGGAAGCCTCCAGGGCGATACCGGTGCTACAGCTATGGTGCTGCGAGAGTGGTTTGCGTCTGTAACTCCGTATAGCTTTGTTTTGAATCTCTTACTTTTATTCATTGTTGCTTATATTATTATTACCTTATATATAATATTGCCTACCACATTAATCTGACGTCGCTAGCTTGTAATCTTTGAATCTAAATCGCTGTTACAGCGCGTTTGCATCTCGCTAGGTTAACTTGTCATCAGTCTCTCGCGCGCCCCTTTCTCAACGCGTTCATCAAACAGCTGTGGTAACTCGGATCAGTCTACAAACACGGTGAGTCATGTCATCCTCTCCCAGCATTTTTACCTGTTCCATTTGCCACATGTTCAGCATAGCTCTCTCTGTCAGCGACGAGGGATTTACATGTCATAAATTTAGGGAAATAGTCAGGCTGACAGAGAGAATCTCAGAATTAGAGATACTGTTTTGGATGCGACTAGCTTAGTGAACTCTGTATATTGTTCGGTTCCGGCTGTAGAGCCCGCGCAGCAGGGCACTTGGGTAACGGTGAGACGGCCTAGCCGCGGAAAACACCACTCTTCCGTTCCAATAAGAACATCAAACAGGTTGTCCCCACTCAGTGACGCACCCACTGAGAATCCTGTTGAAAGTGCCCTAGTTATTGGCGATTCTATTACACGGAACGTGAAAATAGAGACACCAGCCACCATAGTCACATGTTTGCCGGGAGCCAGAGCACCTGACATCAAAGCAAATTTAAAAGTGCTGGCTAATGCTAATCGTAAATACTCTAAAATTATTATTCACGTTGGCACTAATGATGTTTGACTTCGCCAGTCGGAGATCACTAAAATTAACATTAAAGAGGTGTGTGAACTCGCAAGTACAATGTCAGGAGAAGTAATTTGCTCTGGTCCTCTTCCTGTTCGTCGGAGTGATGAGATAGTTAGCAGATTATCATCACTCAATGGCTGGCTGTCTAAGTGGTGTCCGCAGAATAATATAGGTTTCATAGACAAATGGAAAAGTTTTTGGGGCAGACCTGACCTGTTGAAAAGAGATGGTATTCATCCCTCTCGGGATGGTGCTGCTCTTCTCTCTAGTAATATGGCACATAGTCTTAGAACTGAAACATGACAAACTGGGGCCCAAGTCAGGAAGCAGACAGACTGGCTAAACCGACCGTCTGCTAGCTGCCTTACGTTACAGAAGTCAGATAATTCCCAACACATAGAAACTCTTACACCTAGATATTATCACATAGAGACTGTGTCTGTACCCCGAATTAGTAAAAACAAAAAACTTCCAAACCCATTCAATGGTAAAAATGTAATTGATGTTCAACAAATAAAAAATAGAGATAATAATGATAAACAAATGATAAAGCTTGGGTTGTTAAATATTAGATCCCTTTCTTCAAAATCACTTATTGTAAATGATATTATCACAGACAATAATCTAGATGTGCTGTGTTTGACAGAAACTTGGCTAAAACCAGACGATTACATTACTTTAAATGAGTCTAGCCCTTGTAAGATCTGCACAGTTTCAAAGATGAGCAGGTCCCGCCATAAACTGTGTTTAAGCCTCAATTCAGGGAACTTTGGTTTGTAAATCTCACATTGGCTCCGGCCTGGCGGACACTAATGGATCACAAGACCCTTTTTATGACTCTTTCGATAGATTCCTGAACATTTCCTTCGCGACTTCAAAGGGGATGCGGCCACCTCGGATCAGGTTACTATGAGCCAGGCCCGCATTCCAAAACCGCAATAAAAGAGAAAATACACGCACACAGACACGCATGAAGATCGTATGCAAAAATATGATTGTAGCCGCAAATATGAATGTATCCGCCATTGTAGTTCAAGTTGCATTTATGTATTCTTAGTGTAGAAGTTTAGAAATGACTGTAGTGAGTTAATTTTCATGTTAAACGATAGTATTAGAGTATAAAATGTATCTTCCTTAAATGCTGTTGGACACCTGTCGAGTTTGTAAAGCTTTTGATCAGCCTTATTCACCAAGGTATGTCACATTGCTGTAAAATGCATTGTTCTATTTTTAAATGGTACTATGAAGAAAGTACACTCCGATTTGATATATTATAAAATTATGCAAATCAAGCCACAAGACAAGACAAAGGAAAGTGGAACCTGCCAAAATTGCAACGCTATTATTGGCAGACGTTATCAAGAAGGCGTCCTGGTCTGTTGTCTTTAAAACAACATGACACGCGTCTCTTCGTTGCACAAGTTTTCCTGTCGTCAAGACCGCGTCACCTTCATCACCTAGGAGACGGATTCTCTTCTTTATTTTCTGGTTATCTTACGCTTAAGTTAAACCCTTGCTTTGGAAAACCTGCCTTTCGGAAAGGGCCAATCACTCCAAGCCCAACGCACTTAAACTCTGCAAACTCCGGCACTCGATCTGACCAAACTCATGCAAGTAACCTGTTAAGATTTGTTTAAACTGATTTCTTTGCTGGCTCTCAAAGGTTTAACTGTTTGTAATTTGCCACTGTTCTGATCACCTTCTCTTTTCCTGCCTTTACTTTCATTTTGTATATATGTATCCCCGTTGTGCCTATTTAGCCGTATAACCTTTGTATTATCCATTTCATATATTAAACACATTATATTCATGCCCGATTGTTCTGCTGCTCATTCAGGAAAAACCAAGGCACTTCTTCGTTGTCGAACCCGTAACACTGCTTTACGCTTTGATGCTATGCTAGGAAGTTTTTCTCGTGGCCAGAGAATAAAAATTCCTTTATAATAGTCTAAGAGGAGACTGATAGTTTAGTGGACAAACTTGGACCGTCTCTCTAAACAACTATTAAATTAGAACTGATCATATATGTAATTGGTTATAGTTCGTTGTAATTGATTCACAATATATGTGCATAATTCCCTCTTGGGTCGATATATGTATCATAATTAATCATAAAGCTTTATGGTTTATTATATTCATATATTTCACCCATAAATTTATTAAATACGTGTACGATTCGTACACCTTTGCTACACCCTCAAGGTTATGATTATCGACACAATCCTCGTGAGAAAGGCAAAGGGGGAGGTGTTGCTGTAATTTATAGTAATATTCACAGTATTAGTCAAAAGTCTTTCAAATATAATTCCTTCGAAGTGATGGTACTTTACGTAACATTATGTAAGTTGACATTTGTGCTGGCTACTGTATACAGGCCACCGGGACACCATAAAGACTTTATCAAAGAATTTGCTGATTTTCTATCAGAGTTAGTACTAGCTGCAGATAAAGTCATTGTTGTTGGTGATTTTAATATCCATGTAGATAATAAAAAAGACTCATTGGGATTGGCATTAGCAGACATTCTAAACTCTATTGGTGTTAGACAACACGTGTCAGGACCCACCCATTGTCGTAATCATACTTTAGATCTAATATTGTCACATGGAATCGATATTGATGCTGTTGAAATTCTGCAGCAGAGTGACGACATCTCAGATCATTATCTAGTCTCATGTATACTACATTTAGTCAAGGCGGCTAAATGCCATAAATATGGTAGAACCATCACTTCTACCACTAAAGATCGCTTTATAAATAATCTTCCTGATCAGTTTCATCGCCTTAGCATACCAGACAGCTTAGAAGACCTCGATGTTGCAACAGAAACTATTGCCTCTGTCTTTTCCAGCACATTAGACTCAGTTGCTTCTTTGCGTTTAAAAAAGATTAAGGAAATTAATCCAATGCCATGGTACAATGAGCACACTCAGGCCCTAAAGGTAGCAGCCAGAAAAATGGAGTGCAGCTGGAAGAAAACAAAACTAGAAATATCTTGCATTTCGTGGAGAGAGAGAATGATTGATTACAAAAAGGCCTTAAAAACTGCTAGATCTGCCTATTTTTCAAAACTTTTAGAAGAAAATAAACACAACCCTAGGTATTTATTTGATACAGTGGCTAAATTAACAAGAAATAAAGCTTCAACTTCTGATGTTTCCAAAGAGCACAGCAGTAATGACTTTATGAACTTCTTTACTTGCAAGATTGACAATATTATAGAAAAAACTATAACCATGCAACCGTCTACTACAGTATCGCGTCAGACAGTGCATTGTAATGTCCCTGAGGAAAAATTCAATTCATTTACTGCTTTAAGAGAGGAAGCATTGTCTAAACTTGTTTAATCAGCAAAATCAACAACATGTATGTTAGACCCTATACCGACTAAGCTATTGAAAGAGATGCTTCCAGAGGTCATAGATCCTCTTAATATCGTCAATTCATCTTTATCACTAGGATACGTACCAAAAACTTTTAAGCTGGCTATTATTAAACCTCTTATTAAAAAACCACAACTTGATCCTAGAGAATGTCAATTACAGGCCGATCTCAAATCTCACTTTTCTGTCAAAAATACTAGAAAAGGCAGTATCGTCACAACTATGTTCCTTTTTAGAAAGAAATAGTATCTGTGAGGATTTCCAGTCAGGATTTAGACCGTACCATAGTACTGAGACTGCTCTCATTAGAGTTACTAATGATTTGCTCTCATCATCAGATCGTGGTTGTATCTCTCTATTAGTGTTACTGGATCTTAGTGCTGCATTTGGCACTATTGATCAAAATCTTCTTTTAAATAGACTCGAAAATTATGTTGGCATTAGTGGAATTGCATTGTCATGATTCAAATCATACTTATCTGACCGTTATCAGTTTGTAGTAATAAACGAAAAGATGTCATATCGATCACAAGTTCAATATGGAGAACCGCAAGGCTCAGTACTAGGACCGTTGCTTTTCACTCTGTACATGCTACCCTTGGGAGATATCATTAGGAAGCATGGCGTTAGTTTTCACTGTTACGCTGATGATACTCAGCTCTATATTTCTTCGCGCCCTGACGAAACTTACCAATTCACAAAATTAACGGAATGCATAGCTGATATAAAAAATTGGATGACCAGTAATTTCCTACTACTAAATTCAGAAAAAACAGAGATTCAAATTTTTAGACCAAAAACTTCCTCACGTAATAACCTAGAATACTGTCTAACACTTGATGGCTGCTCTGTTAAGTCTTTGTCATCAGTTAGGAACCTGGGTGTGCTCTTTGATACCAATATTTCATTTGAAGGCCATGTTACCGCATTCTGTAAAACCGCATTCTTCCATCTTAAAAATATATCTAAACTACGACATATGCTCTCAATAAAAAATGCAGAACAGTTAGTGCATGCGTTCATGACCTCAAGGCTAGATTACTGTAACGCTTTACTGGGTGGTTGTTCTGCTCGCCTGATAAATAAACTACAGCTCGTACAAAATGCAGCAGCTAGAGTTCTTACTAGAACTAGGAAGTATGACCATATTAGCCCAGTTCTGTCAACACTGCATTGGCTTGCTGTTAAACATCTTATAGATTTTAAAATCTTGCTAATTACTTACAAAGCACTAAATGGTTTAGGTCCCCAGTACCTGACTGGAGTACCTTCACGTCTATTGCGATCTCAGAATTCAGGCCAGCTGATAATACCTAGAATATCAAAATCAACCGCAGGCAGTAGATCCTTCTCCTATTTGGCACCTAAACTCTGGAACAATCTTCCTAGCATTGTTCGGGAAGCAGACACACTCTGTCAGTTTAAATCTAGAATAAAAACGCATCTCTTTAACCTGGCATACACGTAACACATTATCAATTTGTATTTTCAAATCCGTTAAAGGATTATTAGGCTGTATAAATTAGGTCAGCCGGAACCGGGAACACTTCCTATAACACCAGATGTACTCGTTACATCAGAAGAAGAATGGCATCTACGTTAATATTAGTCTTTCTGTTTATCCCGAGGTTTACCGGTCAACCGGATCTGGGCTGTATCCAGGTGAGACCAAGGACCGGCGCCTTGACACGACCACAACGCAGCCCTGAAGTATCAGCAGAGATTGAGTCAACTAGATCATTCATCGTGAAGGCCTCATCAACACGACAACCAGTGGCACAGTTCCTCAACAACCGTCCATACCGGCGTGATGAATACGATCCTCAACTGGATGGAACTGAAATAAATACTTTGAATGTTGCGATCCTATCGGACTTATGATAGCAACCTGAATCGTAACAAAGCACTGTTCGCCAGAGGAGAACTGGCCACCCGACTAAGCCTGGTTTCTCCCAAGGTTTTTTTTCCCTCTATTTTAACACCTATTTGCCACTTGTTTGCCACCTGATGTCACCTGTTGGAGTTTGGGTTCCTTGCCGCTGTCACCTTTGGCTTGCTTAGTTGGGGACACTTGACATTTGACTTGACATTTAAAAATTAACAGTGCTTTGATCTGCCTGCATTGACACTATTCTTTAAGAGCTGCTGTGCAGCCAAATTATGTACCAGTTATCAATGTAAAGCTGCTTTGACACAATCTACATTGTAAAAAGCGCTATATAAATAAAGGTGACTTGACTTGACAGGGAACAAGGGAGGTGCAGGCAGTTCAGGGGCCCAGGTTGGTGCTGGCAGCTAAAGGGGCCACCAGGTGCAAGCACTGGTTCAGGAAGCCATGGAGGTGCTGGCAACTCAGGGAGGTCCAGACACCCAGGGCGGCACTAGAGATACAGAAGCAATAGTCTTAACAAGAACAGGCATCTTGACAGGGGGCGCTGGAGATACAGGAGTAACAGTCTTACCAAGAACAAGCATTTCAACAGGGGGCGCTGGAGATACAGGAGTAACAGTCTTAGCAAGAACAAGCATTTCAACAGGGGGCACTGGAGATACAGGAGTAAGAATTTTAGCAGGAATAAGTGTCTCGACAGGAGGCGCTGGAGATACTGGTGTAACAGTCTGAACAGGAACAGGCGTCTCAGTGATGAGGTAGCCCCCCCCAAATTTTCTTGGGAGGAGCTACAGGGGTATGTACGACCCACACGCAACAGACGGCAGCAGCCATTACAAACAGTATAGACTGGAGTAGCGACACTAGGATTTCAATCTCACACTTTAATTGGGATTCTGGGCCTAGAAGCACTGTGACCATTAGTGTTGGCAGTGCTGTGAATGTCAGACCTTGTAGCACTGTAACCATTTGTATTGGCAGTGCTTGAACCATTTGATTGGGAATCACATGTACCATAAGCATTGGCAGCAGAGGAGCTATAGGATTCTGTAGCACTTGGGTGTTTAATGGAAAGGATACTTGAGCTGGATCAAACTTTGGCAGAACTTGGATTGGAGTGGATTCTAGGAGTGTCTGGACTGAAGATGACTTTTAACAGAGCTCTGGGACGGGGGCTGGAGCCGTCACCGGACTCTGGTCGGGATGGGGCTGGAGCCGTCACCGGACTCTGGTCGGGATGGGGCTGGAGCCGTCACCGGACTCTGGTCGGGATGGGGCTGGAGCCGTCACCGGACTCTGGTCGGGATGGGGCTGGAGCCGTCACCGGACTCTGGTCGGGATGGGGCTGGAGCCGTCACCGGACTCTGGTCGGGATGGGGCTGGAGCCGTCACCGGACTCTGGTCGGGATGGGGCTGGAGCCGTCACCGGACTCTGGTCGGGATGGGGCTGGAGCCGTCACCGGACTCTGGTCGGGATGGGGCTGGAGCCGTCACCGGACTCTGGTCGGGATGGGGCTGGAGCCGTCACCGGACTCTGGTCGGGATGGGGCTGGAGCCGTCACCGGACTCTGGTCGGGATGGGGCTGGAGCCGTCACCGGACTCTGGTCGGGATGGGGCTGGAGCCGTCACCGGACTCTGGTCGGGATGGGGCTGGAGCCGTCACCGGACTCTGGTCGGGATGGGGCTGGAGCCGTCACCGGACTCTGGTCGGGATGGGGCTGGAGCCGTCACCGGACTCTGGTCGGGATGGGGCTGGAGCCGTCACCGGACTCTGGTCGGGATGGGGCTGGAGCCGTCACCGGACTCTGGTCGGGATGGGGCTGGAGCCGTCACCGGACTCTGGTCGGGATGGGGCTGGATGATGAATGGAACAGTCTTCTGCCACAACAAAGGCAGAACCACTCAACCAAAGGACATAGTTGATATAGTCTACAAAGGAAGTACTGCTCTTACCAGGTGATAGAAACATATACAAGTCATCATCCATGTTACTCCTTCCCAAGAGTTACATTGTACACATGACTTTCAGTCAGAGTATCACTGGAGGATATAACAATGATATAACAACATATACACAATTTGTCTCTCACCTTGCTTTGTTACCAGCATCCATGAGGTCAGCTATGTCTGTGTAAGAGGTGACGGCCAGTTTCGAGAGGTCTTCCACATACGGCCCAAGTAGAGGGTGTTCCCTGACATGCAAGTTCCCTTTATTCTTAGGGTTTAGCAGGTCCCTTACTCGCTCACAGTATATCTCCATATAAGCCACCTACAATGAGCATATAACAGTTTGCTAGAATATATAACCTTAGATAAAAGAATTTATATATTTAACTTTGACTGCTGTTCCAGTGCACTTTCACGGGTAGAAGGTTGGAAAAACACGGGTTACGGGTTGCCTGGAACGCGGCATAAGTAGAGCAACCAAACTAGATGAACTAAACAAGCAACACCTGAACTGAATATACAATCAATTAGTAACCATAGAAACTGATCAGAAGGGAACAGAACCATTTAGCAAAGACAGCCACTCTTGAAACAGGGAAACATGACATAGTTAGCATGAGGAAAATACAGATTGTAAACATAAGCAAACTAACTCAGAATGTGACATCGGACATATTTCTTTGTCACATACTGTTTTTCACCTACTATATAGTAGGGAAGAATGTGATTTCAGATGCAGCCTATGTAACCCGCAAAAAGAGTACTGAAAAATCTCCACAATTAATGCACATATGTATTATGTCACTCACACTGACTCCATGGGAAAGGTAGTTTATTTCTCACAAAGGAATTTCATTACACAGTCTTTTCTTCATATGAATGAAAAAAAATAAAAACTTCCCAAACAAAGGTGGCTGGTCACAACCATGCTCTACGACTATCAGAAGCAAGTTTGCAATGATGGAATCACTGCGTCATTGATAAAGATAATCAGAGCACCTGACAATCAAATGTACTTCATATGTGTGCCCCAGGGAGGAGCAAGAACAGCGATGTGTGTGGAGAGCTGAATACACTGCCTGAGGGGCTGAGAACATTTTGTAGTAGAAATAAAAGGCTGATCTTTTTTGTCCTGTGGTCCAGCTAATTTTCAGACACAAATTAGCTATGAGCTGAGGAATATATGCCAAAAGGTCTTCTTGCAAAGGTTCCCTTTAATCTGTCACCGCTTTTTAATTATATGTTTACTGAGGCACCATGAATAATGGAAACAAGGAACTATAAAACAAAGCATGCAAAATGAAAGAGATAGTGTACCCCAAAATGACTTACCCTCATGTTGCTCCAAACCTGCATCACTTTTTTTTTTTCTTTGTTGGAAAACAAAAAAGATATTTATTAAAATGTATTATACAGCTCTGGAAAAAATTAAGAGACCACTTAACATTGATTTCTGAAAACTTGGAGTGGTCTCTTAATTTTTTCCAGAGCTGTATATTAAAAGATATAATGTCTGTGTTTTTTGGTCCATAGTATGAAAGTCAACGGGGTCCAATGTTGTTTGGACCCCAAAATTCTTCAAAATATCTTGCTTGCTTGTTCCACAAAAGAAGTCACATGGGTTTGAACCAACATTTTTATTTCATTTTTGAGTGCACTATCTATTTAAAAGATTAAATGTCTTTAATTAGTGTATGCAAAGACTTCCTAAAAAATAATTTTTACAACAAAGTCCCTTTGCCACGATGAAGGGTGCAAACAGCTCACTCCAGCCAACAGCATTCAGTTCGAATTAGATCTGATCTGGTGACTGGCTGATTGATCAAGGCAGAGGGGGAAGCTACATTGTCAGTTCTAATCTTCACCAAACGGCCCGGGTGACGTCTCAGTGCTGTGGCACTTCAAACAATGGGGGGTGTGTTTGTTTTGGGGGGTTAAGGTTGGGGGGGCTTTGTATGGAAGCAGGTCGCAAGCATAGCACGCTCGAGGATGAATCGGGTTGGACCCCCCCCCAATCCCATCGTCACCGATCCACCTGCTACAGTTGGGGGACGCCTCCCTCCAGATGCACTGCATTTGCTAAAATAACCCTCAGAAAGCGTTCCAATTCAATCTGTTGGCACGCTCGCACACACATGAACTCCCCCCACATCACGAATGGGCAAATAACCATGATTCAAACTCAAGGGTATTCTCACGGGTACCACACAGAAGGCATTTACCGTCCACAATTAGAGGTAAAATAACCAATCCGAAGCATACTGTAATATTCCTAAACCTTAGAGAACGGATTTTAAATGAGAAAACACACTCGGATGCCTCAGAGCAAAAGCAAACACTCTAGCATGTACGTGCGCTCACAACAAACAATTTGTCTGATATTGCTCAAAGTGGGAAGGCTTGCTGCGAATGTGCTGTAAACAGGCAGAGCTGAGACCTGACTTGTCATATAACAGCTCTAGAAATCGATCGAGGCCCACTCTCCCCTCTAATCCCCCCCACACACGCGCGTGGAGCGAGCTGTGGGCGGCTGGACACAGCCCGCAGCTTCTGAGAGCACAGAGGAGAGAGAGAGATCAACGTGAGGGGTGCTGGGTTGGAGAAGGCGAATGGAAGCAAGGTGGAGGTTGGCAGCATGTGCCTGGTATTTCGGCAGAACCTGTCAGAGAAACACTGAGACTGATGGGGAGAGAGGGACCACAGGAGCAGATTTGAATATATGAATCTTTCAAACGCAAAGTGTGTGTGAGGAAAATCAAAGTCTATGTGCTCTTAAAGTCAATGAAGAGCATAGGCTCTTCTGCTCCCATTCACACCGTCTCTTGGATTAAACCCCCCACGCCGCTGTGTCGCAGCTCCAGACCGGCAATACTGCGTGTAAAAGAGATTCAGCTAGATGAGTTGTATCCAAATTATTATTGATTGATCTCAGTGGTGCGCAGATTTGCCGGAGGAAAAATCTTAAGGCACTCCTACCCTCGAGGACCAAGGTCAAGTAAGCCGGTTCTCTGGATTATCAAACCATGACAGAATTCCAATGGCCCATTTTGAAATTCATGTCTAATATCGGCCCTTGATCGTGCAGCTGAGGTTTTTCCTTAAGAACGACTGATCCCTTGTTGCCTTCATAATGATGTAGCAAACATCTTCACAAACTGTCAAATTTTCCTAACTCGATAAAGACTGTTTTTGAAGAGACTTACATGTGGAGCCCATAGGAACAACAATAGGGAAAACCCAAGGCTTTTCAAGCTTTTCAATGCAAAGGACCCTAAATATGATGATCACCTTGCAAAAAACCCCCTTCTATAATGTCAAGTCAAGTCAAAGTAATTTATTGTCATACTGTATGTGACCCTGGACCACAAAACCAGTCATAAGGGTCAATTTTATAAAATTGAGATTTATACATCATCTGAAAGCTGAATAAATAAATTGGACAATATTTGGCCGAGATACAACTATTTGAAAATCTGGAATCTGAGGGCACAAAAAGTTTAAAGTCCTTAGCAATGCATATCCACTCACAAAAAGAAATTTTTGATTGATTTATGGTAGGAAACTGACAAAATATCTTCATGGAACATGATCTTTACGTAATATCCTAATGATTTTTGGCATAAAAGAAAAATCGATAATTTTGACCCATACAATGTATTGTTGGCTATTGCTACAAATATACCCCTGCAACTTATGACTGGTTTTGTGGTCCAGGATCACATATGTACAAGTACTGTGTACAAAGTACAATAAAAATCTTTACTACTTCTTACTTGAATGCTTCTCCAGAGACAATAGACACAACAGAATAAAATAGACAATATTGCTATATAGAAAATATGTATATATGCAGAGATAACAATAATATATAAATATATTTCTGTCATGACAACTCTCAGAGTGTTTGGCATGGTAATGGAAAACAATGTTGATATGTTTGGTCTTGGAGGTATAAATCTGCTACGCTGCTGCTTTTATTGCTGCTACTGCAGAGGAAGTATGGGACTTGCTTCTGCCAATACATACACGACACACTGCTGTGAACAAGTAAGACTTGCTGCTGTTGTACAATATAGCATACATGAATTATCCATAGCAGATCTATACAGGTGGAGGGTTTCTGGATGCGTACTGCACTGCTAAGGCAACTGCTACCCAAGTATTTGAAGGTTGAGCACGCAAGCTCATTGGCTACTGATACAGCAGGAACCAATCAGCTGTGCCCTATTGATAACTATGTGATTACGAGAGTTAAAGGACCTATTAGCCTGTGCCATCTAGTGTTTCATAACAGAACTTTGTATAGATAGATAGATAGATAGATAGAATTTATTTATTTTTTACTTTGACTGCCCTTCCTAAAATTATATTCAAAAAAATTGTGCTGAAACATTTGGAACACAGTTCATTTATATGTCTGATTTCAACTCATTTTTGATGAACAATCGGATTTTCTAATATCAGACGAAACATTTACTTTTAAGACAGTGGGCGGTAAATCTTGAAACTTCTGAACGCTCAAAACAAAACAGAGGGTTTGATTTTCAGTTGATTCTGAGCATGTATTGCATTGATTAGAGATAAATGAGTGGCATTGAAGCATTACCTCAGAGTCTTAGAGCCGTGCGGATCCATAATTCACTACGTATGTGTGTGTACTTGTGCATTGGTATTCACATTTACGCTCACTTTAGAGCTTGAGAGGGAGGGGATGTAGATGCTACAGGTGCAGAAAACCACAGGAAGAACCTGAAATTAAGAAGGGTCAGGTATGAAGACAAGAGAATGAGCATATGTGACAGTGGACAATGTCATTGTGCAGCATCAAAATCAACACCCTAAAATCAACATAAAATCAAAATTGACCCCGTTTACTTTCCTACTACATTTTGGTTGTATTCATAATAACCATGATCTTATTATGAACGATTCATTGTAGAATGATATTCTAATGAAAAATTGTTTTCCATAGTAATTTTTCTTCACCAAATTTCACTAAAGTCGAATAAGTCACTGAAGTGCCTTTTCTATTCGTCTGACGGACATTACCTTTTCACAATTCAATCTCTTTTTTTCCATTAAATATCCTGTTTCACTCAGAAATACATCACATTATAAAAGAAAATGGGTTGCGAATATGGTTTCTAAAGAAATTCTTTCAAGCTAAATTCTAATATTTATTTTTTTTGCCGAATCACAGGTTATTTCCTCCTCCCCTTACACACACTCTCTATCAGCCATCTCATTGGAATTCTACACACCCTCTGTCTGTCTTATTAGGAACGTCTCTTTGGTGCAATTAGTTGCACCCGTTTCTCTTTCTCTTTGCACCCCAAAGCAGTGGAGTCACTCACTCAGTTAAGGAACCTTTAGCTTCCATCACTTCTCACAAAGCAGCATCTCTCACTCCCTTTCCGTTACTGCTTTTATCAACAGGCTGTTTCCTCCGCTAACCGTAACAAGAGTGAAGGCAGATTAAAGCAGAGAGAGAGAGAGAGAGAAAGGGGGGTTTAGGCGGAGACGCTCGACTGGTTGGCTGACAAACAGAGGGTCCCTCTAGAGTGCAGGCAGAGGAAGAAAGAGAGTAAAAAGAAGAGGAGAGTTTGATGTGGGTAGCCGAGCTCAATCTCCTCCTCATCCCAACCCCCCCTCATTTCAGCAGAAAATCTATGCTCGCTCTCTTAGTATTCCAGCCGTCCTCCTTTGAAACCTCTATAGGCTCGGTCAGACAACTGGGCTGCTGTTGAGGCCTGGGCCAAACGGGGGAGCAGCGGGGTGGTGGGCTTTTTGGAGGGGAGAGGGGAAGGGAGGGGAGTGTTTGCTCGAGGCTGTCAGAAGTGACAGGAGGCCAAGCGACTTAAAACCTCACCAGGGACTTCAGCTGGACAAGCCCTGTCTCCTCTCCTCTTTCTCGCTCCTTTTTCTTCTGTATCATCGTTTTCTCTCACTTTTACCTGTGAATCAGAGTCTTGTCCCAGACTATTATACTCTGTGATCGTCCTCTTGCAATCACTGATCATGTGCTTAGCTGTTCATTTAATTTCTTCTCATTTCTTTTGTGCATCTTAAAGATGGAGTACTCTAGATAATGTTTGCCCAGATTTTTGCCCGCTTTACAGTCTGGAGAAGTCAACGCTAGTTGCTGAAAGTTGGAGCCTGCAGATTCTAGGCAGTCGAAGTTGACTGATTTCAGTAAACATTACATAGTTTATGATTGACCTTTTTGCTTTTTATAGCTTCTAGAGTTGTCAAAAGTACCAACTTCAGTACCACGTCGGTACTGAAATTTTAAAAATGTGATGCTTTGAGTGCTGTTGAGCGGATTTGTAAACACCTCTGAATAGCCATTGTGTTCACGCGCTCATCAGATATGTCTGTGATTGGCTACTATGATCAACGCTTCAAAAACATTGAAAATAGTCATCAATGACGCTATTCACTGAGCACATACAAGGATACACATGGGTGCGTTTGAAAGCAGGCATCTATCGCGGACCGATCCCCTGATAGACGCCTGCTTTCAAACGCTCCCACTCCTGCTTTCAAAATGCTTTCAAATTCACACATTTCCATGTGCTTTAAAAAAACGCTCCCGTGCGTTGATCATTGTAGCCAATCACAGACATATCCAATGAGTGCGTGAACACAATGGCCAATCAGAGGAGTTTACAAATCCGCTCAACAGCACTCAAAGCTTCACATTTTTAAATTTCACTATCGATTGGTACCGAAGTCGGTACTTTTGACAACTCTAATAGCTTCATGGAGTTTAGGAATCTATTCAGTTGGAGGAAAACAATCTTTTGGTATTTTGAGCCGATTTTTTGTCACGTGTCTCCTAGCAACGAGGCACCGGATTCTGCGCGAGTCTGTTGTGTAGACAAATTCTTTTATTAGTAATTTTTTACTTGATTTATGACAATTAAGTAGTGCCACAGCAAATGTGATTGAAAATGTAATTTTGCAGTCCGAAAAAGGTGGTGTACGGTGAAATAATCGCAAGAAAACATATCTTAATTTCTGTTTCTGTTTGATCCTCAGTCCTTTGATACACCTGTATGAGCAGTCACTTTTTAAGGCAGCATCCTAACCTTTAGAGGAACTTCATAAGCGATTTAAAACATTCTTGCGCAGCAGTCCATGAGAAACACAAATAATGTTCCTCACGTGAGCATGGGAAGTTCGACTAATTTCAATAGGTATTGTTTTGATGTTTGTGTGCTGCTTAGCAAAGCCCATTAATATGCATAAAAATGCTATTTAAAAATGACCTATTTAATATACCTGTTGATTAGACGTAATTATTTTTCATGCAATACCAACACATTTCTCAGCTAACCTAGATGTTTTTTCCCACTTAGCTTGTTGCATTGCATTATGGGATTTTTTCCATGAAGGAAATGTGAGTTTCAATCAACTGTGTGTGCCCTGTGAAACGGACTTCAGCCAACTTAAGTGAGAATCCAGCCTGAAGGGAGAGTAGATGTTCAGTTTGAAGGGCACTGCAAATGACATAGGTGACTGTGTTTAACTCTAATTTTATGCCCTTCCCTTGCTAACTTCCCTCCGTCTCATTCACTCAGATGTACGTCATTGCTTACATTGCACAAGTGCCCACTAAGGGCGGAACACTTGCAAAAGGTTTAAATGGAACGCACTAAACCATTGATCACTTGTAAATCTGCTAAGCGAGTTGCTGTTGTGACGTCAAAATCATGTTGCATTGTGGTCTCTGCCTGAAGTGTATATGAGAAGTGTATTAAAGATTATTATTTGTTTGTTTGTTTGTTTGTCATTGTTTACGATTTTTTCCCTGGTTTGCCATATATGCCCCAATTTCATTTGCTCAGTCCTTGCTCTTCAACTAGCTGCTTATTGATTTGCACATAGCCTCTGTTAATTAACCAATCACAAAGTCATGTGCTGATGAGTCCTGATTTATAAATGCCTGTATTGATGCACAATAGACTTAGAGATGTAATGTGTGTGTAGTTTAATTAATATGATCTGTTATATTTGAAAAATATAAATATAACAGGTTATATTAATTAAATTAATAATATATTTCATACAAATAAACAGTTTTGCACATGCATATAAAGTATGGTAATTTGTATTATATTTATATACATAAGTATTATTATCTCATCATACCTCAAACTCCTCTATGCGTCAGAGATCTTTATGCGCGACCCAAGTTTCGTCTGCATTTGATGATGTTGCAGGGTAGGGAGCAGTGAACAGCGAACACCATGAGATTTTGCTAAAAGAAGTCCTGTCAGTCCCAATTTGGTTAGCATAACCCGTACCTGGAAAGTTTTAGAAATTATTAACATAATCAGTCCGAAAAAGACGTTCTTATGTAATCATAGGAAAACAGTAAACACTAGGGGTGTAACGATACGCTCAGGTCACGATACGGTACGTATCTCGATACTGAGTTCACGATACGATACGTATCACGATATTTTGAAAAAAATAAATAAACTGAAATTAAAATAAGATTTATTTAAAAAACTAACAAATTTCAATAATTTTCCATGTTGTACATACAAGATCACATTTCAAGGTTTAATAAAAATCTTCCGTATTCAAATCAACAGCTGAATAGGTCTGTCTGTCACTGAAAAAAAAAGTGTTAAATTTAACATGCACTTAGAATTAGATTACAGTGATTCAAATGTTTAAATAAACCCATGTCTGGTTTGGTGTTGATTAAAGGGTACTTCTGCCTTACTGTTGGTGCTGTGGTGGTGTATATAGTACAAAAAGATCGGCAGCTCACAAGGTTTTGCAACAGAGCAAATGTTTTTATGTTCCACACTGGTGCAAAACCCATTTTAACAACCCACAATGCACTGATTCCAGGCATACGGTCCCACACCTCATCCCCAAACTCCCGGCCACCCCCAAATTCCCTCTTCTCTCTGTCACCTTGAGCCTTGCCGTCATGCTTCTGTGATCGCTCTAAAGGTCAGCGCATGTAGCCACTGTCATTACCTGTCACTCTCACTCCCTCCCTCGTTCTCTCGCTCCTCAACCAACTCTCTGTCATGCATTTCATTCCTAAGCTCTGGAAGACAGATCAAAGTGCCATCCTTAGTTGGGCTTTGAAGGTTACAAGCGGATAGGGGTGATCTCACAGCAGAGTCGAATGAGAGACAGGGAAACACTGAATGAAACAGGAGGTGGCTAAATGTTCTGGTGTAAGTGACAGTCATTCTGTGGCTCTGAATTAACGTGGATATCCATCAGTGTGTCACTTAGCATTAGGCTCCATTTGCATCCAGGACACCTATTTTAGGGTGAGCTGACAGGTTAGTGACAGTAGGAGAACCAGCCGGAGTTAACCAGTGGGGGAGATGTACCTGTCCTTTTAAATCTCTATAACAAGCATTAGTAATGCTAGAAATCATGTGGTCCTTTGTTGGGAACTTAATTGTGATCAGCTGTAATTAACATACTGATCAGGTCACATGAAGTAAATGTGAAGAGTGTGTGATGCTTCCAATGCCCTTAGAGAGACAGTTGACCCGAAAAATGAACATTTTTGTAATGTGATAATTTACTCATCCTATTGTAATCAAATTTTAAAGAATCTTCCCCTCCAGTGAGTTTTTAACTAATGAATCACTGAAACTGGATCATTGAATCAGTCAGATGAATCAGTGAATAAGTCATACTTTTGAGCTGGTTCTTTTATTGATCCAGTTCACAAATAGGACTTACTTATTTGTCAGTCGGAATGAATCCAACCTGATTTCAGATTCTGATTCTTACTGGGGACCATTACAGTAATTAACAAAATAATATGAATAACATTAAAAAAAAAACTGTGCGTAAAGTAGGCCTATTTTTGAATGCAGTTGAGATAATAGTTTCAAATTCCAAATTTCATTCAGATTTAGCTCAGTCAGATGGATTGAGGTGTTTACAGAATGGCCTTTCCATTAGATTGAGCCATCAATTAGATTACAAACTGCATGTAAACTAACCAATTTGAGCTGGTTCTGTTTTAATAAACCATTTGATCCAGTTCACAAGTAGGACTGAAAGACTCATTCATGAATTGGAGTGGATTATATATAGCATACTATGCAGTGTACATGAACTGTTGTTGTATGGAAAAAACCTGCTCAGAGATTGAAAAGCTCTTTCCCCCCTCTTTTTTCTATAGAAGTAAGAAAGTGAGCAAATAATTTTTTTCCAGTTTTGGGTAAATTCTTTCTTTAACAATCTCTGTTTAAAAAAGATTGTCATAATCAAAACTGACAATACTTTGCTTAAAATAAAAGACGCTTAATCCTATTTCCAGAGGTGACGGAAAGGCAGACCAGAAACTGCTAAAGCAAAGCAAACACAGGTGTGTCTTTTTATCAACTCGGAGGTAAGGACTAATCAATGGCAAACTTTAATCAGATGTGATCAATTATTCATGGCCTGAGGCCTAGCCATCCCATCTCTCAACCATTCTCATACTGACGGCACTGGATGAATAATTCAGACACCATTTACACAAAACCAAGCACCATCCTGATGCCCGATTACTGAATTAGAAATATTATGCAACAAAGAATGTTAATTAGACTGGCGCAATCCAAACTGCCTACATTGTGTTCAACAAATGTAATATATAATTGTATGTAATGTAATATATAATTCAACAAATGTTTCTGGGTCTGCTGTGCTGATCATTTTGCCATTAAAAAATATTTTAATGTCATATTTAAAAAATAAATAAATAAAATAAAACATGCCCACTCAAATGTTTAAAATAATCTTTCCTACGATAAACAAACAAACAGTACGTTTTTATATAATGATTATAGTTGAATTTCCTCACAAATATTTCAGAAAAATAAGAGGTCACTACAGACAAGCAAATTCAAACAAATCAACAGACAAATACGCACAGATATTTATGGCACTGAAAGTGATCATGAATTAAAAGTGAATCGCAAGCTAGTGAATCACGTAACTTTGCAAGAGCAGAGAGAGCGAGAAGGGGGGTAGATGGATGAAGGGTGAGGGAGAAAGTGTAATTCTTGTTTGCCTCAATTTATCCTGAAATCCCTGACAGCAAGCAACCATAAGTCACCAAATAATCGCTCTCGGTAATTTAAAAAGATCACTCATGTCTCCTTCACCTTCCTTTGCCTTGTTCTCTTTATCTAGTTCAGATATCAGCGTAGAGAAGTCAAAATACAGTTCATTCATAAACTCAGAGCTTAGTCCGTTTTATTCCTTCTCACTTTACGTCTTTTTACTTTTGGTAGTCCATGCTTCTTTAAACATAAACCTAATCCAAATAAATCTATATAGTAAAGCATTGCAAAATCGCTTTTTAGAGTAAAATTGTAGATGGGCAAACACACATCTTCAATTATATCTTCGAGATTGAACATCGAATAGATATCTGGGCAACAAATCAGCAAAGGGATGTGGTCAGATTGTAAAAGTGAAAATCTCTGCAGTTTGGTGTTTGTGGTGATGTTATATTCAAAAGGCCTTGCATGCATTTTGTGCGCTTATTTAGAAATTCACACTGGCGTAAAGAGTGCAGAGTGACAGAGAAGCTGAAGAATTGAGGCTATCGGTTGAAGCTGAGGAAAGGATTTCACAGCCTTAAACATGATGCTCATGCATTTACAGGGAAGAGTTCTAATGAGGGCGTGCAGTATTGATATCTCCATGGGAACATCCCAGGGCACAGCTAACAAACCACACTCCTGTGTTTTGTAACATTTCTTTGAATTTACAAATTAACTGCAGTGGAAAATATGAATATAATGTGTATGATGCTTGAAAATGTAGAGGCAAATAAACAATTACATTGTGTCTCATGATCAAGATTATATTTATTGTAATTTAAATGTGTAGCTTCTTTAAATGCATTTTTTTTTTTTTTTACACTGACCAACTTTTAACTTGAGACAAAACATCTTGAATCTTAAACAGCAGCATTCAAGGTGTGACACTGAAATGCCATTCATTGCTATTAATAATCTGCATATCATGTAATTGGGTCGTTTAAAAATTTGCAATCGATTGACAGCCCCAACATATTTTCTCCTACTAATAAGAAATATAATATTATTGTAAAGAGGGTTTGTCAGGTCTCAGCATTTCCTCAGAAGAACTTGTGTGTTTGTGTGTGTGGTGTGGTTGTCTCACCCACAGACCACGCACCCTTGTCATGTTCCTGTCACATCTGGAGCTGAGAAGAAAGATGAGTCCTCACGCAGAATGACACAATGTCTCAATGTGACTGATAGAAAGGTAGAATGTGTCTGCAGCACTGGAGAAATCAATCCTTCCCTTCGTCTGCCCTCTCCCTCCCTACTCCCTTTAAACTGAACCCTTCCCACCATGATTATATCAACTCTTTATTATCTGCTCTTTTTATCATTTTTACTGCAATTAAGGCAAAGTTCACCTCATTGTCAAAATTTCTCCTTTTGTTCTGTGAAGAGGTGAGCCTGGGTGTCCGTCCAGCTATTGTGTATCTGTGTGTGTGTGTGAAACACGGACAGACGTGTACCGGCCTCCGGAGGGATTCTTTGTGAAAATGTTGTTGTGTATTTATTTTTTTATGTGTTATGACACTGTTTGGACTGTGTGGCTGATTTCCATCCCCCATGAGGCTTTGAGCTTTGTCTGCCTGGATTCGGGGGTGGTAAATAAGTGGTAATGGAAGTGAATGGGAGGGACTTGGGGAGCGCTCTCTGTCATCACTTTAGAAGGTTGTGACCCCAGAGCGCAGTGACACCGAGCTGCTAAATTATTCAGCCATCGTCTCGCGCAGGGCCTCGGGAGGAGTCGAGGCTGTGATTGCTGGGAGCTGACTGACTGACATTTGCACATGAAAATCGGCTTGGTTTTCCCACTTTGAACACTGGTGCTGCTTAAGAAAAACAGCACAAGGCCTCTGCGGGGAGACGGAGGGCAAGGTACTGTAATGACAGCACCCCCATCTAACTAACGCACCGCACGAGGCCTGCCAATGAGAATGGCCTCGTGAGATTAGTGCCAAAAATCATTTAAAGGCATCTTTAATATGGATTTGACACGCCTTAGGCCGAACAGTTATTAAACATGCAAACGAGTGGAGCGGTTCATAGCTAATCCGTGATCTGTACAGACCAGGCCCCACGGTTCAGCATGCATGTGATTCGCGAACTAATTGCAAAGTCTTTGTCTTGCCAATTTACACATTCAAGTGGTATTAAACCATTTTAAAGAGGCGAACGAGAACTCAGTTCGGTACTTGCACGCTGTTATCTGTGCGCACACACCCGAAGCGCACACACATAGAGAGGCGTGTTTCGGCATGAGCATCGAATTGATTCCTTTTTCGCGTCTCCTTGCGCATGAACGGACACATACACACAGAATAGTACATGCTAATTGTTAAAGGCTCGCTGGAGTGCCTTGAAACGTGCAGCATTGTTCAATGAGTTGACGTAATTTCCACTGAAACAGGAAGACAGGGCGGGACATATCGAACAGCTCCTCCCCCTTTTTAAAATAGCCAATAGCATTTCATTTATTTTACAGAGCTCTGCCAGAGCCATTGAGCTTGGTAAAGCCGCAGTTTCCTTCTAATCTCTGTTTCTCCTCCTAATCTCCTCTATGTCACTTTAAAATATAGCATTCTGTGCAGAATCCAAATGGGTCCGATACGTTTTCGGGATGCGGCGACTCGCGCATATGATCCACTCTATCGTGCTATCGTGTCTCTGGACCGGAGCAGACTGTGTGCACGTTGCGGTGGTTCGCGTAACACTAACATGAAACCAGACTTCATTCGCCCCAATGGAAAGCATATTTGCACTGTCTGAATCATTCCATATCTCCTATATAGTGCACTTTGAGCCATTCACCTTGTAGGAAATAGTAAATGTGTGAACAAGTGACCGATTTTAGCATCTATTTATAATGTCGGGGGCGGGATGCTTTAGATTCTAGAGAGCATTTGATTGGGCAGAAAATCTGATCAGAAGCTAAAGTGCAGAGTGATGTCATCAAAATCATTGATTCATATTGGCGGAAGTGAGAGACTAAGTTTTGAATGGTTATATCTTCTAAATGGGAATTTTGTCATTGTTTTGGAGCACACTAGCTTATAGATAACAGTAAGGCTAACATATTCATGCTAAAAGCCAAAAAACTTTAATTTTGATTTCAAGGGGACTTTAAAGAAATCACTACAAGGACTTACACTAAGTACATTAATATTATAGACTAAAATTAACAAACTACTCGTTAAAGAGAATTTGACCACATCTATAAGTAAAAGCGTTGTGGTAAGTCCTCAACCCAGCAAAAGCCCAAGGGTTGTCAGAGGTCGGGTTCTTATAGTGGCCCTCGTCTGACCAGCCTTATCAAGGCCTCATACACAGATCACATACATCTAGCTATCCTTCTAGAATCAAAGTGGGCATTGATAAATAATCGTGAAGGTTATACTGTATTGTATTTGTTGCACTGGAGCCCTGCTCATGTATTATATGACCATCCTGTACGTACAAAACAGTGCAGATGAAATAAAAGAAATATAGAGTGCATTCGCATTGCGAGAGAAGCAACCTCTATAAACCCTGATATTTTACAATAAAGTTGAAGACTTTGAACATGAACACTTCTCTGTGTGATTGTTGCTCTTCCCTTTAACCAAAGCTGAACTGACAGAGATTGACCAGGGGTCTGCAATACCTGGCAAAAGCTATTTGTTAACATTCCCACTCGTCTTAGTGGTGATATCTTTGTAGGCCTGATAATACAGTATGCGACTGTTCAAAAGTTTATATATATATATATATAAATCGATACATCGCGATTCCAACTCCAACGATTCTGGATTGAGAATTTCAGAATCGATTCTTAGCTTAGTTTTTATTCAGATGCGCAAGGACGCTGAGTGTGCTTTAGAAACACCCGGATTCTGCTTGCTTCCAGTTCCTCACACACATACACCACTCAAACCTTCCGTAAAATAATCTTTCATAAAGTTCGGAAAGGTTGAAGCGAATTACGACGACATTCGCGGGCTTCACTGCACAGGATGCGCTGAGAGACGCGCGCTTTGTTTGATTACACTTGCAGTGCGCGGTCTCGCCCGTCAGTATTTTCCTTAAAAATGCTCTACGAAGGCATCATTTATGTCGTTTGGAATAGTATTTAAAATATGAAACTCACTTACAGAAGGCTGCTTTCAATTGCAAACGCTGACGCTTTGTTTGTGAAGAGTGCTCGCGCATGCGGCTGTGCGCGACTCCGTGTAAGTGGTTTAATGTAGGCCTACTTGCATCTCAAAATGGTTTTATAACGCAAAATTAATGTAGCCTAAACACACGCAGTTTTCTCTTAAGGGATTAAAAGGACAGGACAAACCGCATTACTTATTATATTTCAAAAGAGATCCGTGAATCCGTGAAAAGAGATCCAGAGAAAGAAGACGATCAGATAATCTTAAATACTGAAAGCACTCTTTGTTTATTCCTTGTAATATGTTTCGTTGCTCCTCTTTATTATTTGCTACTTGCTTGTATGTTTTGAAGTTATATTAGTTTAAAATTCTTAACATAGCCTTCAATTGTTTTACAATTGTTTGTAATTTTTTTTTTAAAAGTAGGCCTACTATACTTATAAAAAGTAGATCAAGAATCGTTTTGGAATCGGATCGTGACTCTCAGAATCGGAATCGGATCGGATCGTGAGGTGACTAGATTCCCACCCCTAATATAT
>RJVU01036174.1:3149091-3163743 GCA_003731715.1 Anabarilius grahami | reverse complement strand
TATTGACAGATAATGATACAATATATTGTTATATTGTGCATTTCTAATACATAAAGTAATGATTTATATAAATATGTTACTAATGTAATACTGACCTAACGGAAAGTGCTCGAGCGGCATACTGTCGCTATGGTTACCTCTGTTTGCAAAGGTCAATTTGGCAGGAGGTGAAAATGTGATTTAAAAAAACATATTATTATATGAAGTCCCATTGAAATGTTCCTTATGTAATATGTAGCATCAAACCTATTTAATACTTCGTAAGATCCTCCAACAGTTTGTTTTGACGTCCTTTGGGAGGTTAAAGATTTGATTTGGGAGGTCCGACCCCCCTAAGTCCTCTAATAATTCACAGCTGTTTTATGTCGAGTTTTAGTGTTGTAGATAGAGCTGATATTTTACACCTCCTTCAGGCTTGGGTTTATGCAGCCTGACAGATATTTGCCCATGTATATGGATTGATTACCTTTGAGACAAGTCTTCGAATCCGGAGTGTCAGGGTAATGAGACCAAGTCCAATTAGTTAATCCTCTGAGCCAATAAAACCGATAGGCAGTTTGTACAGGGTGAAATGTAAGTAAGAGGCTGTTATTTGTGTTTCAGCTGCTGTATACTGTATCTGAAGGATGACACTTTCCTGTTTCAGATAGTCTTTTTATACTATATGAAAGGTTTTTTTTAATATTCGTGGCCTTTAGATCAATCTCATCTCCTTTAGACTGGAGATGATGACTTTTGCAAATAAGTAACAAGCGGTGCTAACATTTGAGCAAAATGCTTTGGATTAGTCTCTGAGTCCTCTAAGAAGATGAATGTGGACTTAACGAGAGAGCAAGTCGTGCCGCTGCAGACTTTCAGCATGCTTGACCATGTCTCTCTGTTTGAGAGAGGGAAAGCAAGGGATAAGTGGGAGGTACAAAAGGGAAGGAGAGAGAGAGAGAGAGAGAGAGAGAGAGAAGGGGGTAAGAAAGACACAGAAGGGGTGGAGCGCAAGGCAGATGACAAATTGTGATTAATAAATGTGGTCCGGGACGGCAGTGTGGAACGATGCTTATTAATGGAGAGAATTAGAGTGGCTGTGCAACTCAATCTACACACTGTCACTCTGCATCAGGCACCATGATCAGAGTCTAATGAAACAGCACAACAGAAACACACACACACACACAAGCTCACCTACCTTATAACATCTCCCTTTCTCTATCAAACGCACATACATACACTGCAAAAGAAAAATATATATATGTTTTTAAATCACTATTTTTATCTTATTTCACAGTAAAATATCCAAACACAAAGACTAGATTTTAAAAGTTTTAAAATCTTCATTGGACATTTTTATCTTGTTATTGTCATTTTTTCTATTTAGATAATGTTTTTATTTAAAGAATTAATATTCACAAAATTAGAGGCAAAATTGCATCAGATATTAGCAATTTATTTAGAGAAAATATCTTACTTTATTTTATAATGATATTTTATTTAGAGAGATTTTAAATTTACATTAGAAGCACAGTTTCCTAAGACATTCAAAAAAAATTTTTTTTTTCCTATCTTTTTTTTTTTTTTTAGAAAATTGAGATTTTTATGATTTTACTGCAAAAAAGAGATGAATAGTTTTTCATAGTGCACATATAAACAAATACTGACACTGTCGCTGACCTTTAACTTCTCACACCTTTTTCTCTCACACACTCGGAAAACACACAGATATCTACCTTACATTTATTTTTCCTCTGTTTTTCTGTTTTTGCATACACAAAGTGAACTCTCTGATTACATTATTTCATGCACATGCCAATTTGAATCCATTTCCTCACTTGTACCTTATTCCTGAAAGTCCAATAGGCCTTTGTTTCAGCACTTGGTGATGTTTTATTAATCTTTTTCCACCACCATAACCCTCAACGGCACTGATCTATAGACTGTTATATTTCAGATCAAGATCCGTTCTTTTCCTCCAGGGGAGAGGTCAGGTCACCGCTCTTTTGACCAATTGGGAGACTCCATCAATATTTCCTGTTTAACTGAGTGTTAATTCATGTCCTAATTACTTTTTACTGCCCAGTGGTAATCTCATTATCCAAAATTTTACATAAATAACAGCATATAAATCATTCTTCATACCTACTTGGTGACACGGGTAGATCTATGTGCACAATCCATGTTTCAATAAGTGTCACAGCGACTCTCATGGGATCTTGTGTCTGGTAATGATTAGTGAGTCTGTATGTGTTCATGTGTAGTACACTTGTGGTTTTCTTGTTATTTTCCATCAATTTAGTGTTAGATGCCTAGTGTATATATACCGAACCTACAGATCATGGAGAGAGTTCTTTTAAATAGCATATACTCTAAAAAAAATGCTGGGTTAAAAACAACCCAAGTTGGATTGAAAATGGACAAACCCAGCGATTGGGTTGTTTAACACAGTGGTTCTCAAACCTGTCCTGGGGACCCCTCACCACTGCACATTTTGCATGTCTCCCTCATCTAACACACCTGAATTAAGTCATCAGCTAATTAGTAGAGACTGCAAGAGTTGAATTGGGTGTGTCTTATGAAGGAGACATAAAAAATGTGCAGGACAGGTTTGAGAACCACTGGTTTAACACAGTGTTTGGGTTAAATGTTAGAGCAACCTGCTGGGTAGTTTTATTTAACCTAACTATTGTTTAAAGATGACTATATGGCTGGCTTATAATGAACCCAAAATTAATTACAAATCAGACACATAATTACTAGGGGCAACAATAATAATCAAAAGGTGAACATTTATTAATAAACAATTGAATAAAAATCGCTGAGTTTGTCCCTTTTCAACCCAACTTGGGTTGTTTTTAACCCAACATTTTTAGAGTGTATATTTCACAATGACTTTACATCTCGAAATGTGACTTTATATCACACAATGTAACTTTATTTTTTATTTTTAATCTCACAATTATCTTTTCTATTTATTTAGTTGAAGTGGAAACAGGCTTCCATATTTTTAACATCTCTATTTATGATGTATTATTTGATTGGACTGCTGATTGTGACGTCTTTCTCTTGCAGAATCAAGACAAAGAGGGGAACTTGGATCATGCTGTCCCTACCAAAAAACATTGTGTGGTTGTCAGTGCTGGTTGCAGGCAATGATGAGAAAAGTCTGGATCTAGGCGCAGCAATTTTTAATAAAACAAAATAACAAAATACTCAGGTGACTAGAACTGAAAACACAAACAGAACAGCAACAATATCTAACAATGAACTGAGGAAAACACAGAACTTAAATACACAGACCAAATCAATCAATAAAATGAATCACAGGTGCAAACACTAATCAAACAATGAGATACCATAGAAACCAAGGAAACTAAAACATGAACAGAACCCACCCCAAACCAAAGCAAACACAGATAAACCCTGACAGTGGTAAGGCTAGAACTAATATTTAGTTCCAAGAAAACTATCCAGATATTGGTTCACCAACGTCATTTAATCCAACTCTCAACAATTGTATGTGAAGCAAGAGCCAAACAGAAGTCTATAGATGCATGTTATGAATTTTTTTTTTTTGCTTGAGTCAACATAGACAGAAAAAGGTACATCACCTAAAGGCTAAAAATGAGTCAGATGCAACAATTCTCAAGCCTATCTTAGTGCATGACAAAAAAAAAAAAAGATTAGCTAAAGACTGCTGGATTGCTTTTTTACCAAAATGGTAGCTGTGGGGTAAACTGTGCCAGATGCTTTGGGGTTAGGCTGTGTCACTGGCTCAACTAAGCAGCTTTAAAGCTTCCAAATGTAGTATTGACACAACTTACCCCACTCTCCCCTTCACGATCAGAGGAAAAGAATAGAGAAAGACAGTATGGTGAAACGAGACCTGAAAAGAAGAGTGAATGAGAGACAGACAGGTCAGAGACATGTGCATTTTTCAATATTAATCATCTCAGTAATATTTTAACAGCCACTAAAAATCCAATTCTCGCTATATTGCCTATGTCTCCTAGCGATGATTATACACCCATTGTGGTTAAACCCGCACAATGTGTGTGTGTGAGTGTATTTCTAATGGAAGGGACTGACTGACACATAAAGTGGGAGTGACATAGTGTTTTACTCAACACTGTAACACACATACACTTCTTACTCGGGGAGCATCTTCTGCACATTTCTCTCCAGCTATTTCTTTTCTCTGTCCACTTCTTTTGTTCTTCTCTCCCCTGACGCTGGTTATATTGGAGAAAGGGGTGTGGAGAGGGGTGGCCGTAAAAAAAGATGTCAATATCCAATGTCCAAAACCGATACTTTTCAGGAAATGGAAAAAACACTGTATTTTTTAAAAATAGTGTTGTCAAAGTTAATATTGTGGCATATGGCCAGACACTAGGTGCAACACATTATATTTTTATCAACTTACAGGTTATAACATTTATTGTCGGTTTGTAAGCGCTTAGTTTTTTCTATAATTTGGCCAAAATCTCATGTTATAAAATATGAAGTGCTACGCTTAGGCTAACACGGCATTGGCTTTCTTGAGTAAAGAAAATGCTGTATTCATACAACCAGATTTATATTTACCCTTGCATTGCAAACAAATAGATACAGTCCAAAATGTGTGCGGCACTTCATTCAAGATCGAGACGTGATGGAATTATGAAATTTTACCCACAGTTTGAGGGTATTGACTGATCTTCCAATTTTTCTTACACCCCCACTACCACCTCCGCCATTAAACTTTAAAAATGCAGATGTGTGAATAAGCCTGCCAGGGAGCAAGATGGGCTGAGTTACACTGAATTCTCAATGGATCTGCTACTAGACCCAGCATTTAACCACTGGTAGCATTAGCCTTCAAACAGACTGCAAGGGGATGCAATGCAAAATCTGTATAAATGTGATCATTTGGCCTATTTTATGTAGAAATATGACTGATGATAGATAGATAGATAGATAGATAGATAGATAGATAGATAGATAGATAGATAGATAGATAGATAGATAGATAGATAGATAGAGCACAATGGTCTCAGTGTCCTTCACTAATGAGCTCTGAAAGCTAGAGAAACAGAGCCACACACACAATGACCTCGAAGTCACAGTGCTCCATCCTTAACCCAAACAGATAGAGATGCCTTTTTTCTAAACCATCCACAAGTTTGTTTTTGTTTGTCTTTTTATATAAAATGGCTTATTTTTAAAACCCACATAGGCAGCTGACATGATAAACGATTAACATTTACACCACTTTACCGCATTTAATTATGATTAAGTTGGAAAAACACAACGGCTGCCTGTGTCTCAAAACCAAGTGCCCTCCCGAACCAGACAGCGTATTCGTGCGTCGCACGCGCGTTCTAGGTAGGAGTCAGTGGCGTTGAGACAGAGCCAGTGAGAGGGGCGAGGATGAGATGGGATGGAGGGAGGGATGAGATGGGATGGAGGGAGGGAGGAGTCGACCGGATGGAAGAATGAGGGGGCAGTGTGAGTGAGTGTGTGTGTGGAGTGTGAAAATCTCACAGGTGTCGGAGTCAGAAGTCCAGCGCTGTACGTTGCTGTATTATTAAATCTTTCGATAAAACGAACGGCAAAAGCGGAAGTTTCACTCACGCGCGAAGTCAGTAACAGTCCGCGGAATAAATAAGGTCAGAAGTGATAGTGACAACTTAATGAAGTCATCTTACCCTATCTGACTGGTTAAAGCATTTAAAATAGATATTTCTGCGTTTCACTCTTTTGTTGGAGTAAAGAGAGGAGTCTTTATTTGCTGAAGATGCACATGAATTCATCTTTAAATTGCTCCGGAATTTTTTAATGTGCTCCGGAACTCGGCAAATTTAAGGACAGCCATCAGAGGAAGATTTTTAATCCTAAAGATCTTCCATTAAGTCCGAAGTCAGGGTAAGTGTCTCTTTAATGCCTTTTATTGTACTTAAAGTTGCTTACTTGGGTCATACTTTTACAGGAGTTATTTTGCGTGCTTCACTCATTACATACAAAAATAGTTTTTTTTAATGATTTATTTATCTGTTGTTTTTATTTGTGCGTATTTGTCCTGTTTAGGACAAAGCTTTTGCAACCAAACCGTAATGTCAGTTGGCCATTCAGGGGTCATTTTGATATAAAATTATAAAATATGACAGGATGCATTTTCGATAGTGCAAGAAATAATTCAAGAATTTCAGTATGTTCAATTTAGGATAAAACTGTTAATAGAGGAAGATAAAATTGAGTGTGCATTTATATATATATAATTTATGTGACATTAAATATAGCCTTAACAGATTTTCTTTATTGTCTTTTCATGTTTTTTCCTCATCCAGTTCTGTTTCTGTGGATTTTTCCCAGTCCCGCCAGAGCAACTACAGGGGTCTTCCATATGTTCCTAAAAAATAAATAATTCTAATATTCTGAAGGATCAATACTGGCTCATCAGTTTTTGTTGCAGGGCGTTGGACAAATTTCATTGAGCAGGAGCATTTTAGTGCATCAGTTGATTTTGAAACGTGGAACATTGGAAGATTCTTTTGGCACATCTGTCAGGTGTTTGGTTGGACTTAATTTTAATTTTGTTGCACAAGCAGCTAACTTTGAGATTTCATTTAGCCCTCTATGAACTGAATTTTGCAATTGCTTAATTGCACTTCTTTGTTAGGTGGACAGGAACTTGAAGTGGAAAAACCAAAAACAGGTTGTTGCTGTTCACTGGTGCAAAAGAGGACCTCAAAGTGTCTTCTCTGTATTGGAGAATTAACTGTAGATTTAATGTTAACAAGCAAGGGGATGATGAAAAGATATGTAAAATACAACATTTAAAAATTACTGTATTACATTGTATTGCGAGTGTCCCCATATATTAGCTTGCATAAAGCCACCTTATTTTCCTGTAATCATCTTTTATTCTTTGCCGTTCCACACCTTTCTGTTGCACTGTTCCATTTCGTTCTTCCAGATCTTCCTTTTGCTGTCCTACCTCGTGTCCCATTGCACCCTCTCATTTCTGTATGCTCCACTCTCTTCTTGGTCTCCTTGTTTCATCCATAATTTCATCTGCTATCCTTCTCCCCACTGGCCTCATTCCTCTATAGATATCTGTGTTGTGGCAGTTTTTTGGACCCAAACACACATTTGCTTTTACACTTTAGCGAGTTTTTCCTCCAACTCCACTGTTCACGCTGGCGGGCACCATTCCACCTAAAGGAGAGGAGGACTTTCTAACGCTTGCTGCCTCCCGGCTCAGCCGCCGCAAGCGTGTCATAGGAGCGGCCGTGGGTGTGGCCATGGTTCTGATTCTCCTGGTCACCATCCCATTACTGGTCCACAACACTAAAGGAGGAGGAGCCAATGCGGGAAGCCATTATGAAATGCTAGGAAGTTGTAGAATGGTTTGTGACCCCTACACCACTCCTCATGGCCAGGAGCTAACGGCTGTTTCACCCCCACCTCCTGATTTTCCAAACCGGAGAGGGAAATCTGGTTATCGGGGGCCTCCGGGGATCCAAGGACCACCTGGTCCACCTGGAGAGCCTGGAAAGCCAGGTCCACAAGGGCCTCCGGGTCCTGGGCCTGGCGGTTATGTGCCGTCATTCTACAGCCCTAAGATTGCATTTTACGCAGGCCTGCGCAAGCAACATGAAGGAACTGATGTGCTCAAATTTGATGATGTGGTGACCAATGTTGGCAACTACTATGAGCCCAGCACTGGAAAATTCACATGCCCTCTACCTGGTATCTACTTCTTCACATACCATGTCCTGATGAGAGGAGGAGATGGGACCAGTATGTGGGCAGACCTCAAGAAAAATGGGCAGGTAAGAATTTATCTTTATTTCTAAATTTTGTTTGTGGTTGAAATGAAATCTTCAGCTCAATTGCTTTCAAATATATTTCACCCAAAAATGATAAATGCTGTAATTATTTACTCACCTTCATGTCCTTCTAAACCTGTATGACTTTCCTTCTTCTGCGAACACAATTTGAAGAATTTTTCAACTGTTTTTGTCCATACAGTGGAAGTCAGTGGGGTCCGAAACAGCACTGANCCCCCCCCCCCCCCAAAAAAAAAAATAAATAAATAAAATCTTCTTTGTCACAGAAGAAAAACATGGATGGTTTGGAACGACATGAGGATGTGTGAATGATGACTCAATTGAATATTTTTTGGTGAATAATCCCTTCAACTATCTTTTTCCTTATTATGGACATTGTGTGCAGTCAAATGTAGAAAGTAGTTTCTCTTTGTCTCAATTCATCATATTGGGCTTCACCATAAGGTCAGCTTCATCTAGAGGAGTCACAATAGTTGGATTATGAGGTTTTTCTATTAAAATTCCTATCATATAATTGATTACCACCGCACTAAACAACATGGGTGCAAATTGGACGCAGTTGCATTGTTTTGCAAGGCTGACCAGCAAAAAGGCTTATAAAAAGAAAAAATCATGACATTAATATTTGTGTCCAAACAATCTCAGCTGCATTGCCATATGTTTTGACAATTTAATAACTAAAATAAACACCATATTTACATTTCACTCATCACCTAAAAATGTGTCATACGACTCAGCAGCCAGAGCTGTCGTGGTGTGGTCTAGTGCCAGTTTGCACATCAGATAAATAATGAATGCATGAAATTTGACAGTTTCCACACTCAGTCATTCATTCCCTTGACATTAATTAAATACTGAAGGCAGGAAATGAGCAGGACAAGAAAAGGTTTATCTGTAGTGGTTTTAAGTGACTGTATGACCTTTGTGGATCAAGACACACTCTTGCAGCTTTTTATTTGACAGGCAATCGTAACATATTCTTTTATGAACAGTTTTACCCAAGCACACTATAAAATGTTTATTTGTATTTCACTGGGCGTTGAAAGCCAAGTGTTTTGTTGTAAAAAAAAAAAATCTCTGGCTTAATACAGTGTAAAAGTGATTAGAGTGATAGCAGATTCAATTGCTCCGACCTGTACAGTTTTGTATTGTCATGCAAGTCTGCTTCCTCTGTTAAATCATTCATAACTCTTAGATTGAATCCCCTGCTCGCTGTACGTGCCCCCCTTCTATTGCATGTTCATTGATTGCTCATTAATTATCTTTTCAGTCCACTCAATTACGTCCATTTCGAGCACATCAGGTGGCCCTGCTTCACTCTTCTGCACTGTAAGAAAAAACACATCATATCTACTCAATAAAAATGAGGCAACAGATTACAAGCAATATTATTAATTAAATTTCACAAGGTTTGGTATTGAGTAAATATTAATTAAATGAGACCCTTAATAGTTATCCATTTAATATTAGTAGATTTGAATAGAAAACAGTACAGAATTAATTATAACCTAAACAAAAATATTGAGTTGATTTGAAAAAGATAACTCCCTAATGTGTAAATAGTACTAATAAAAATTAATTTAATTCTACATATCATAATTGAGTAATCATCATCTACACAAACTAATCTGCACACTGATTTAAATTTAATCAATGCAATGAATTAAATCTAAATATTCCTTTCTTATGATAATATGAATTTTAATATCAATTCAGTTTTGTGCTTTACACAGCAAAAACTGCAGTGTTAAATTAACTCTCCTGGGAGTACATGTGAGTCCACACTTAAGAGTGTTAAAGTGTTAAAATATGAGTGTTAAATGAACACTGAAGCGACATCAAGTATCAGCCTGTGAATCTCAACGACGGTGACAAGCAACATATTCTGATCAACAGGGGTGTATTCCAGAAAGCAGGGTTAACTTACTGTCACATATACCCTGAACTCTCGGTTGNTTTAACCAAAAACATTAATTCAAATCTACATGACCACAGAATCATTTCTTACAGTGTGTAGGGCTTGATAGAGAAATGTGTAAGTTAACTGCTCACTACACCAAATATAGATGGAATTATTTGATACTTTCCCAAGCACCTGAAATACAGTCAACAGTCCATTTACAACACAAATCACAATTGTTGTTGTAGCCTATAATATTTTAAAGAGCTCATAGGATGAGGATTTGCACAGCTACCTAATGGAAAGTACAGAGCATGAAAAAGTGAAAAGGATGCTAGGTTTTTTTGACAGATGCTGAGAGACTGGAATTCTCAGAAGTGTCATCTGAAAGCAGACAATGGTCCGTTGGGATTAGGAGGTTTATGTTAATTTGTAAAAGGTTACTTTTGAATGCTGACAAAATGATGTTCAAACAGCCATGTCTATTGAATATTAGTCCAGTTTCTCCAAACACAGAGTTCACAGCAATTAAAAGTGTTTGAAGTGGAGAATCTCCATTGTGCCGTTTTACTCAAGACTGGATGTAGGCTACTCTACAAACTAGAGACTAATTTTTATTAAAACATATTTCTTTTTTGTTATAGCCTTTGAAGTAGAGCTGCATGATTAATCGTTAAAAGGTTGCAATTTCAATTCAAAAATCCACATTTAAAATTCAACCGTCTATAATCCTTTGACAAATGAGATCACACTGGTGAACAAATCAAATCTGCGTTTGTGCTGCTGACCCAGAGAGTTGTTGTCTATGTATGAAACAACTTCGCTTTTCTTTCAACAAAGACAGTTGTCTTTTCAAAATCACTATACACCAGGGTGACTGTCATAATGAGTGACTCTTTGAAACACTCATTTCAACAGATTTCAAAAATGCTGATTGATTCAGAAACTAAACAAGTAACTGTCTTTAGGATTGAGTTCGAAAATTCATTCTTTCAAATTATTTAAGTATTTAAGAGCTTTTACATAAAAAGTTACATCATTAATGTTTCAGTGTTCTGGCATACTATCTTAAAAAGGGTGTAACTGGGACATTTTCTGTAAACTTTTAGGCTATTTTTACATATTTTGATTTACATACTTCTTACTTTTTGTTTGTTGTATTATTTTAAATAGACTCAAGCAAAGAAAATTTTGTCAGAACTACTAGTAAATTTCATGTTATTTTGTTAAGTAGCCAAATGTTCAGATCACTGAAATATTTTATTTTTCCCTTCATAATCATGAGAATCGTGATCTTTATTAAAGGGGGAAAAAATGTTGTGATCAAATGCCTTTATATATAGATTTTATTGCTTTACACTTGGCCCAGATCCAGAAGTTTTCAATCTTAAAATATGAAAATCCATCCTAAAATCATTACATTTTCTAAAACTTGAAATAGTCAAATCAATTTATATTGAACATTGTAGACAAATTAACAAAATTAGTGAGAATGTGTGCATAAATCAGCATTAAAGGGTTAGTTCACCCAAAAATTTATTTTATGTCATTAATTGCTCACTCTCATGTTGCTCCAAACCCGTAAAACCTTTGTTCATCATTGGAACACAAATTAACATATTTTTGATGAAATCCGAGAGCTTTCTGATGTCCCTATATACAGCAACGTCATAACCAATTTCAAGGTCCAGAAAGGTAGTAAAGACATTGTTAAAATAGTCCATGTGATTGTGAATACTGTGGTTCAACCTTAATGTTATGAAGCGATGAGAATACTTTTTTGCGTGCAAAAACAAAACAAAAATAATGACTTTATTCAACAATTTCCTGTCATTCTCCTATGCTGTTCATATTGTAAACACAGTGCAGCGCTTCTGGGTTCTACATCAGAATGCTGGACAGCGTAGGAGACTGACAGGGAAGAGAAAAAATTGTTGAATAAAGTTGTTATTTTTGTTTTTGCGCACAAAAAGTATTCTGTAGTCACCACTGTAGTCGCATGGACTATTTTAACCATGTCTGTAGTACCTTTCTGGACCTTGAAACTGGTTGTGACATTGCTGTGTATATGGAGGTCAGAAAGCTCTCGGATTTCATCAAAAATATCTTAATTTGTGTTTCGAAGATGAACGAAGGTCTTACGGGTTTGGAACGACATGAGGGTGAGTAATTAAAGACAGAATTGTAATTTTTGGGGTGAACTAACCCTTTAAAAGCATTAAAACGGCATTAAAAGTGCCTATAGTTGAGAGAACACTGACAAATATGTAATTTTGCAGGAGGAACTATAAAGGAACAAAACCAAAATAGAAAAAATAAGCTGTGAAATATATCATAGTTTTTATCCTTCAACTTGAAAATAAGTTTTGACACAGTCATCTCGCATCTTCATTGTGGAGGCCATGTTCAATATGGCACCCTAGTGGGCAGCCCACAAGCTCAAGTGCACAAGTGAATTGTGAGATAGACTGAGAGAAGGACGCAAGGGTAGCCATGACAGTTAAGAGTATGGCAGAATCACCCAGGCTGGTTGACAGAAAGATCAGGGGAGGAAAGGAAGATAGATGACTTAATAGAAAGCCGCAGACAGTGGGCAGAAAGACGAGACTTCTGGGAGGCTTACACGTACGGACAAAAATGAATACAGAGCTATAGACAGATGGAAAAGTGCCAAACATGTCATGGCTTGACGGGTTAACAAGATGTCTTAAAGATAAAAAGTCCAGATCCTGACATTAGCATTTGTTTGCTAATAATGACTCTCTGTGAATGTTAGAGTGCTAATTAAGAGAAAAAAAGTATCTCAGGTATGCTCTAGAGAGTGACATGCATGTTGCCGTACCTAGTTGCAGGCCCGTGTGACCATCTGGCTGATCATTGTTTGTGCTGTGGTTTTGACAGCTAGTGAAAGCTGGTCTCTTGATACCGACTGGTGCAGTTGTGATGGTCTTCTCATTGTCGGACCTCAGACATGCAAGGCTAAAGTGCCCTTTGGAAATGCCTGAAATGGAAATGATGTGGGTGGATAATCATTGAAAAGTCATAGGTCAGCAGGACCAAAAACTAAACGATCTGTATTATTTGAATCTTTCTTATTGGGATACTTCAATTACAGGACGTTTCCTTGATTTCACAGAAAAATACCTATTAGTGCTGTCAGCGTTAACGCGTTAACGCATGCGATACATTTTTTTCCAGTTTAACGCATTAAAAATATTAACGCAATTAACGCAGCATCCGTTTTTTTCTGTCATCCTTTGGCTAGCATTACATTATGATCACGTTCTTATTCATGGAAATGCTTTTAAACCATTTAAATACTCCAAAAGAGGAAAAGAGAACACACTGTCTGTGAATGTCCTGTCACACATACGACGCACAGAAAGATGTCGAGTTCTCTGTCACGCTTCAACAATAACACGAACAATAATGCCAAAAAAATCCTCAAAAGAGCAGCCTTGAATGAGTTAAATAAAGTCTAAAAACTAAAGTAAAGAGCTGTGAGAAAGTGGGACGCGTGTGAGATCTGCGTCATGTGCAGCAGCGGCAGCTCTTAAAGTGACAGCAACCACTAATGCCGTCTGTCATTGAAGATAATGAAAGAACAAAGGTAACAGAAAATTACTCACTTCTCTTGATTAAAGAACTTTTGTAGCTTTAATAATGATTATCTATATTTAATTTAGGCTATAAATTATGCAGTGCAGACTGTTTGGTAACTTTATTCAATTTCTGTTAGACAGGTAGGAAAGGCACAGGTAAATATGACATTTATGATGGGTTTATGTGAGGATTGTTCTAAGTTCACTTAAATTAAAAGTTATATTTTTGAAGCCTAATAAATGTAAAAAATTATATAGCTTTCAATTACACTGTAATGTTGAATGGCTATAATTAATGTTGAAAATTGTGGAAAAAATCTATTTCATGGAGACATCAGTAGCTGTTTTATGCTGGGTACACACTGAAAGATTTTTGAAAGCTTATAAGATTTTCAAAATGTGAGAGACAACAAACAAGAGGACAAAAAAATCCTAGATTTAACTGTTTTAACGTGTGGTGTGCCATGATGCGATTTTGACTGTGAACACGGGAAATTTCGCAAAATCTCTCGAGACTTCATAATAAACATGACGGACGATAGGCAGGAAGAAATTGCATTGATAGTGTTCGGAATGATTTTGGTATGTTTTACAGGACACTTTGTATAAACACTTGTGCTGTTGCCACAAATCGACAAGCTGATCCTCCATCTCTGCTGTCCAAATCCATTTAACTTTGTGCTGCGCCATGATTGCCATTGTTATGCTTCTGTCTTCTGTCAGCTCGCTTTCTGATTGGATATTGTTTAGTTTCACGTCATAATCTCCAGAGCGTGTGCGCGTTTGTCCTCGGGGTTCCCCCCACACCTCAGGATTTCTGATGGTAAATATTCAACATGTTGAATATTTACGATTCGCGATCGGGGCACCTCCGATGTTCTTTCGAGCAGATTCAGTCACTCTTAACACACCTCACACCACAGGAAAATCTGATAAGATAATCTGTAGAACCATTAAGATAATCGGACATTACCTAGGATTGTCGGGAGGGGAGAAATCGGCCCAAAATCAGCCTGATTTTCTTTTAGTGTGTACCCAGCATTAGTATCAGTGATACTGGCCTTCATTTATAAAAAGATGCCATTAAACAAGTATTTAAAATATACTGTCTTCATGTTGTTTCTTTATGTTGTTTTAATTTGGAGATTAACTGTGAAATTATTACATTATAAAATAAAAAAACTTATAAAAAAGTAAGTGTTTTTAATCGTGATTAAACACGATTAATCACAGAAAAAAATTGTGATTTAATTGAGTAAAAATTTGTAATCGATTGACATCACTAATATATATATTATATATTTAAAGAATATATCACATTAACTTTTCATTA
>RJVU01036174.1:3111722-3138073 GCA_003731715.1 Anabarilius grahami | reverse complement strand
ACAGCGGCAAATCCCCGAAACACTGGCCGAGATGAAGCTGTTCTCGGCGGGTACACGAGCACTGAACGGCCACTGATGGCCTGGAGCTCGCATCTCCGAAAACGTCAAAACAAATTGTAAAATAGGCACTATGACTAAATATTTCAGATCTAAACAACTACATTCTCGCCTAAAAAACTCTTAAAACTACAGTTTGTGGTACAAGTGTAGTATTTGCAAAAATTATGGTGGATTTGCTCAGCCGCCATGATAGTCGCTTCAAGCAGAGTGATACAAACGGTGAAAAGGTAGGAGTGCTGTTATCACTAAAATATCGCACGGCTCTCAGCCAATCAGATTCAAGAACCAGAATGAACTATTGCGTGTGTATTTATATATATATATATTCTATTTTACTATATTTGCTATATTTGAAGATTTCATTTATTCCTGTGGTGGCAAAACTGAATTGCTGCTGACCCCAAACCTTTGAAAGGTATGCCACTATAAATGGAAATTTGAATGGATTTTTTTTTGTATTAATGAAAAGCAAAAACTATTATTTCCTAATGTTATTTTTTAGGTTGTCACAGCCTTTGTTAATCTTCAGCAAATTCATAAAATAAAATAGCTGTAAAGTATTGGATGAGCATGAAAAAAAGCTGGTTTCTAAAACCCACTATGCCTGTCTGCCAGAGATCTGCCCTTATAAGCAATTGAGACAAATTAGTGCCAAGGACACTAAACATCTTTGTGCCAACAATGTTTTCCTTTAATTTAAGTTGCTGACCTGAAACCAAATAGTGATCATTTGAATTGCATTAGTCTAACTGCAAAAGAAGTTCAGCAATTTGCTCTAATTTCACTTCAGACAGCTTGGTTTTTACAATTAACCACAATCGATTAAAAGGAACTGGAGTTCTTGAGCTTTCAACAAGTGTAAGAACACTGCCATCTACCTGCAAATAGGAGAGAGGCAAGTTCAGCTTGATTCTAAGACACTGTTCCTTAAATTTACAACGAGTTCTTACACTTTTAATAATATTTAATGAAAATAAAAGAACTCTGGGGGAAAAAAAACCAAAAACAAATAAAAAGTAGTTTCTGTTTAAAATGTACTTTATTGGACAGCGAGAACATTCCAAGTTAATTAAAACAAAAAACGTTATTGCATTTTTCGATTCATAATTTCTTACTTTGAAAAAGTTAACTTCTCATTCTGAAAAGGCCAAAAATAAGTCTGGCCAGACACGACATTTCTACTACAGCACTGTCCAGCAAAGATGCCTGAGGATACACTGGATATTGCATACACGCTGCTAATGTGCTGCATCAAGAGGTTTTATTGCAGACCGTGTCAGCACACAAGAGATCTTTTACATATCGGTATATGGTTTGAATACCACAGGACAGGAGGTGTATCTCTTGGGGAGTCAAATGGGAACTTAAAGAAGATAAAAGGCACTTCTAATAAAAATACCCAAATGAGTGCAAACACAAGGGAGGGACTGAAGTCATTAAGCAAATTAAGGTGACGGAATGAATAGGAAGAAAAAAATACATAAAGAAATTATTACATAGAAAATAAGACAAACAAATGGGTTGTGGTCTTTATCTTCAACCGCTCATGACCATGCGGACGAGTTCTGTGAAAAGAAAAAAAAAAGAAATAAAACAAAGTTAGTGTCCAATTTGCAGCAAAAAGGGGATCGACCCCAACTACAGCATGCAGCATATATATATAAAAAAAATGCTGTTCTAAAGTCTTCATTCCAAAGTTCAAAGTAAAACAAAACTAAAAATATTTTTAAAAACCTAGCCAAATGCCCTCCACATATCCTCATCGACTCTACAAAAATTGCTCTTAGCCTGCCATGTTTGCTGTAGTTTGAAGCCGTTCCCCAGTTGTACTTTTTCTTAAGTGGTGAGAAACAGGGTGAGAGCAAGATCATGGCTAGCTCCTACTCAACCACAGCTCAAAGACTTAACCAGGTCTAGGATTCAAGAAAATGTTAAAGAAGCTCCTTCTGGTTTTCCTCTACAGGGCAAGAGTGGAAACGGTTTTATAGCACAGCTACAGTAATGAGAGATCGTAGAGTTGAGCTATGGATCAGCCTCCATCAGGAAAAAGGAGAGAAAGACCAGCAAAAACAGCCAAATCACTGCAACTTGATAGGTTAGTTCATAATAAAAGCAACTGCGCTGCTTGGTGAGCACAGGGAGGGTGTATGCTGATATTTAAAATGTTAGAAGACAAATCCAAACTAAAAAATGTAATGCTTTTAAATGCAGTGCACCCTTATATGCAACATCCCTTGACCTGCGCTCAAGTCTGAAGCAGCACAGTCGCCCTTTCGCCTCTGAGAGCCGTCGCAGGGACGGCCACATGCAGAGAGCATGCTGCAGCCAGGGGCCAGAGAAAAGGCTGCTGCAGAGATAGGGAAGAGTCCAACCATATGTCAAAACCTTTAAACTACACCCAACCAGGCTCCCTAGCTCTAGACGTCACATGATGCGCTGCTACCCTGTGAATGACTATATTAGCAAAATGATAAGGGTGTGTAGACTATGCAAACATGGACGTCTGAGAGCGTTAAAGAAAAAGCCTGGATGGATTGTTTCTTCACGTGTTATAAATGTTGAGGGCAGGAGGTAGACGTACACCCGAGACATCTCTCAGCCAGACATGATGTGGCGAACGAAGGCTGTGGAAGATCAATTACAGTTACGGCATGCGGTCACCATCAGATTCTCACTAAAAGAACTTGAATAATGCTTATAATTTTTTCCCATTGTAGTGCATTAGTATAATATAGTAATACAAGGTGTATATGACTTTCTTCTTTCTGATGAACACAATCGGAGTTATATTAATAAATATCCTGACGCATCAAAGCTTTATAATGGCAGTGAACTGGACCAACAAGTATGAAGCTGAAGAAAGTGCCTCCATTCATTAAATGTACCCCACACGGCTCCAGGGGGTTAATAAAGACCTTTTGAAGTGAAGCGATGCATTTGTGGAAGAAAAATATCCATATTTAACAAGTAAAATTTTCACCAGATATTTTACTTTATAACTTGTTAAATATGGATATTTTTCTTACACAAACACATCGCATCAGAAGGCCTTTAGTTATTCTTCTTATTATTAATATAACTCCAATATAAGTGTGTGTGTTCATCAGAAAGAAGAAAGTCATATACACCTAGAATGGCTTGAGGGTGAATAAATCTTGGGGTCATTTTCATTTTAAAATGAACAAATCCTTTAAGATCTACAGACAAAAACTAGGTTTGAAAAACAGTGAATGCTCTCTTCGTGAATGTACACACATAATCAAACTCAAATGTTTACCTTCGTAATTGATGCAGCCGTTAGCATCTTCGTGTCCGGCTAGAAGTGTTTCTACCTCCTCTTCGGTCATCTTTTCTCCTTTAAAAATAAATAAACCCATATAGAAACATTTTGCAAATAGAGCACTATATACCAACACACCATATTTGAAATGTTCAATTCAACCATGTCTGCATTCCATATTTTCATTCAGTGTCCTAGATGTGGAGGACTTGACTATAAATATCTCCTCGGGAGACCAGGCCGGCTTACCCAGTGTGGTGAGAACATGGCGGAGCTCAGCACCCATGACCGTGCCGTTGCCTTCCTTGTCAAATACTCTAAGCCCCTCCACAAAGTCCTCAAACGTGCCCTGGTCTTTGTTCTTAGCGATGGCCTGAAGCATGGGCAGGAACTGTTCGAAGTCCAGCAGTTTATGGTTCATTTCTGAGGAACAAAGAAGCCTTTAATCAGACAAGATAGCATTTATTTCCGTATTGTGCAGGAAGCAAGAACTACTATAATTACCATAGATGATCGAAGTATTTGTACAAATACAGGGCTTGTGTGAAAGAATTTTGGGCCAGCTGACAAAGCAGACACTTGCCCCATTAGGCCAGCGTTTTGTTGTCACTACATTTTATGTTTTATGCATTTAAACACTAACATTTGTTATGCTGCTTTTGAACATACTAGATGAGACTGCGATTATTTGTGAGATTTTCTTCTTGAAATGAAAACCTAAGAAACGTAAAGTATTAATGCATTTAAATAAAAAAAATTTAAAAAAACTTTTGGTAAAGAAAAATCTAAAATATGTGCTGCTAAAATTAAAATGTAATTTATTATTTTTGTGGGATCAGTAAAATTATTGGCAGGGCAAGTACAAGTCTGAACATCCAACCCAGCAGCTAAAAACTCTTATGGTTGAGCACTATCTGAGTAATATCTTATCCTGTACATCCAGATACAGACAATAAGAGATCAAATTAAAGCAATGATAATACAGGTCAGCCATTACCTATAGGGCTGGTTTCACAGACAGGGCTTAGATTAAGCCAGGATTAGGACTTAGTTCAATTAGGACATTTAAGTTGCTTTTATAAATGTTCCTTAGAAAAAAACATCACATGGTGATCATCATGGTGTGCAAAACAATACCACTGACATTTTAAGATATCAGTGCAAGTTGCTTTCAGTTAAGACAGCTCAAACATGCATTTTAGTCTGGGACTAGGCTTAAGCCTTGTCTGTGAAACCGGGGGATAGTGTCTGATTGTACCTTCTGCCTTTGGGTTGCCCAGGACCTTGAGCACCTCAGCATTGACGGGATTCTGGCCCAGTGCACGCATCACATCCCCGCACTGACTGTAGGTGATCTTTCCATCTCCCGTCCGGTCAAACAAGAGGAAGGCTTCTTTGAATTCTGCAGAGATCATTGAAGAATGTATTGAAGCAAAATGCTGGAAAATGGCAGAGAACAGGAAAGGAGGAGGACAAGATACATGCATGATGAAAAAAAAAAGAAAAAAGAAACTGAAATGAACAGGGAAGACAAACAAGGATGGTAGACTGTATTCTGCACAAAAAATACAAGACGACATAATAAGCCTTTAAATGTAAAGATAAAATGACAGGCAATTCCTTTAAAGAGTCCGACTTAAATTAAGGAGCCAAATGGATTAGCACAAAGTGAAATACAGCACCAGCCATCAATATTAATGACATTCCAGGTTATTCTGTGGTCTCTATTCAGGTTAGTTGTGGAAAGCTAAATTACCACAGAAATCTTATCCATCCACCTAAAGTCATTATATACTTCAGTACTCAGAGACATTTTGATCACATTAAAAAGCTCGTGAAATATTCAAACATCAACTAGCTATTTAAGCAGAACTTAAGGAAAACTACACTATTATCATTTAGTACACACTTTCTAAAAATACTTAATTCTGAACAGTTAGTTGCAGCATTCAAACTAATTAATATATATTCATTTTGATTAAACAAACACTTATCTAATATTATTTAATCATTTGTAGCCATGTAATATTCAAGGTAATCTGTATTGTGTCAGGCTCTTGATCAACCTGATATTCAATTTGTCCAAGAATATGAAAGTACTGAAAATATTCAGTTATATATAGATTCTGAATATATTCAGTTATATAGATTGTTCAGATTACCTTGCACATACATACATACATACAGAGAGAGAGAGATTTAACACTTTAAAGTTCCATTAATTAAATATTAATAATCAAAAACAATGTCTAAGTAAACTAAAAAAAAGAAATAAAAAAGTCAGAATTTTGGGGAAAAATAAAAGATTTCATTGCAGTCTCATGAATTAATATGCTATATATGCTAAGTTTTTTTTATTTTATTTTTTTTTATCTTAAAACATAAGCTTAAAATGCATTATTGGGTGTTTAAACTCTTAATGTGTGGTTATAAATAAACTATTCTTTTGACTCCAAGCCAGAGTTCGCCAAAAGAACTGAATGTTATCCGTTAGGACAGGCCCTTCCAAAAAAAAAAAGAAAAAAGAAAATTCTCCCATCTCAGTAATGCTTTTCCTGCTCACTGGAATGTGGCTGTTCCCTTGCATGCCTTAAATTGAGCCTTTAACCATATATGGTAAGAGGAGAAAACCGAGAGAGTGAGCAGTATTATGTCAACTTCTTTTGCTTAAACAAACAAGAGCAAAGATTAGCCTACATGGCCATTGCCAAAAAAGCTTATGGCACTGGTAGTAACACAGACTAAAACTACAATATTCTAGTTTCAAAGTTGATATTTAAATGCTTTACACGGCAACGTTTCGCACTCTTTTGTTAGCAACATTTCAACACTTCCTGACTCAGACACACCCTCTGCAGATATGACCATGCTACAGAGGAAACACACAGGCCTACTCTTCAAAAACGCATTTCTATTCTCCAAACAAACAATATTTTTGATTCTTGCAGTTCACGTATGTTAATTATTGAATGCAGTTCAAATGGAGGAGGCAGGTGAGGTGCTATCAGACACACAAACAGCAGCTTGTTGCCCTTAACACCATGCAAACTAAATGACATCAGAACAGAAAAGTTTTCAATGCACTGACTCACCGTGTATTTGCTCCAAGTTAAACTCAATCTGGAGGTGACATACAACAGTGGCAAAGGAAAACAATACAAAGGTAAGGAAAGAAAGCAGGAGGAATGCAGGGGCAGAGTAATAGATGAGCAGAATAACATGGATTGGATGATGAAAGCAGGCTGTCTAGGAAGAAATGCGGGGGAAATAATACATACACATGTAGATCACTTTGAGACAAAGTAACATGCATCTGGACTAGACACAAACTCACCAAGAATCTGGTCCTCGGAGAATTCAGACTGTTTGAGACAAAGCGACACTCAATGAATATGAAATGATGCACAGTAGCCAAGCTGTGAATCAAATGGGATTTCTGATAACAACAACAAATCTCTGGGTACATAAAATCCGGCTGGGAATGCATTTCAGTCCGGATGAAAAAGTTAGACAAGTTTTTTAACCCTGGCTAAAACCGACCGGCTAATACTGTCCGCTAACTCGCTACCGATTGACAGCTAAACTAAAACACAACCATTTAACACATGTAATTTAGCTAGTATAGTCCTGGATATCTGTAAATTAAATTCATAAACAATTTACAATAAAGTTTGGTCACTTTCTTGCGTACTAAATAGCATAAAACTCGGTTAGCTAGCATGAAATAGGCTAACGACAGACTCTTAGCACTATCATTGTAAACAGTTTTTAACCCTACATTTAGGTATGTTTACATAGAAAATTTCTACTGAAGCCTATTTTAAATTAAACGTTTATCGATATGCCTACCATATTTGCAGTGGCTTGTTTTCCGGGTATGTGTATCGCGGCGGGAGTGTGAGATGAAATGACTCTCGCTAGCGCTGCTGAGTTATGAAGGCTAGGCGATGTCCGTTTCGTGAAAGAACCGTTCTTTGGAGTCGGATCTTTTCAACGAATTAGCTGAACCGGTTGACAAAATGTTCACTAATATGAATGAACGAATGGTTCACGAATTGGACTGAATCGGTTCAAGCGGTTGGGGAGAGACCGTATTTTTTGTATTTTATATGTCGGACTCGTAATGATCAGTAAATCGACGAATTAACTTGTAATAAAAGTATTTGGAAAGTACCTGCTTATTGGACGAAAGCCGAAAGGTAAGACATTTTAATATCTATAATATAAATTCCTCTCATATTTACGTTGTAAATGACTTTAGGTTGAATCGCGGCTGCAACAAATTGAACTGGATATAAACATTAATTATTATTTTAAAAATAATGGACAATTTTAACACTAAAAAGTAACCTTTCACAACATGTCTGAACCACGTAATACGTCATGACGTAAAAGAATCAATGAATCGTTTGAATCGTTCAATGAATTAACCGGTTCTAACTGAAATGAGTCGGACTTCCCTTCTCTGTAGTACGAAGGGTGGAGGATACTCATTACACAAAAAGTGACATAACTGCTCAAAGACACTCCCAGCGCAAATCACTATAGCATAATGATTGACTGCACACAATTGGCAAAGCGTGTGTATCTTCATTGATGATGATTTGAATGTTTGTGAAGCCATGCGATTAGCTTGTAAGGTTCAATGCTGCCTGCATTCCTAAGCACAGGAGGTGTTGGTTGTATTTATATAAGGATATCTGTGCATCATTTGTGATACAAAGAAAATGTATAATGATAAATCATCAAAGACAGGAAATATATAGCCTACTATATGATCAATTCCTACACAAAACCTATTGTTCTTATGCTGATTGAATGTATTGCTCTGTTAATTCCAACCTAGATTGAGAATCAGGTATATTATAATACAGAAAATGAACTATTCAGTGCATTTAAGTAAAATTCATTGTGACAGTAATGCAGCTCAGGGACCCTAGTGTGGAGCAGCTATCAGTGCCCCATTTCTCAGTCCTGATATAGCTCTAATATTCTCTTAAGGTTTGGGGGCTGGGTTGACACAGTTTTCTGTGTGCTATGCTGAGGTAATCAGAAGCTGCATAGAAAGAGATTACGTTGATGTTTTATTCACAACTAACATCAAATTCAGATCTGATAGGCTACTTGTGTTGCAATGTGGCAGTATACATTGCCATACAGAAAATTTAAATGAATAAATCCTTAAATCCACATCAAGTTATTCACATGAAGGTTTTTGGTCTGTCATTTTCCTCCACATTCTATTGCTGCTAGATTTACCTTTGCTATTTTAGTGATGCTTTTTTAGAGCTGTTGCCTTAGTAATGATAAATAAGCAGGAGAAAGTTCAAATTGAAAGACTCTATTGCAGGACCATCACTTACCTCTAATGTGCTGGGGTCAAAGGGGGAGTCAGAGGGGCGCAGCATCCGCGGTTTCAACTCAGGAGCTGGTTTCGGGGGTGAGGGTGTTGTGGTAGGGCAAGGAAATGGTGGTCCATGCCTTGGTAAGGTTCCCCCAGATGGAGATTTTTTAATTGATGGTTCTCGTTTTGGTGCCATTGCTAGACCTTGATATGTGTCCTTCCTCCCTGTCAAGGAAAAATCTGTCAGATGAATTGCATGTGTGTCCTCTGATAGTAGAAAATTGGAGAAGCAGGAAGGTAGCAGGAATGAATTCATGCAGTGGAAGAGAGTGTGCGTAGGAGTGCTGTCTCACTGAGTCTGTTTCACTCTCTCCGCTTGTATTTATATGTAGGTCAGAATCGTGTACAAATGTGGGTGTTAGGGTGTTTGTGTCAATGATAGACAGCAGTATCAGTATAAAAGAATCTCATTTCTAATTTGCATCAAGATCTTTCTGTGAGTGTGTGTTTGTAAAAGCTAGATCTGTTAGCTATGGTTATTTATAGGTATTTCTATTTTTATTCTCTTCCTTTTATCTCTGGGAAATATTTCTCACACTGTGTGTCTTGGTAATTGCACTCTTTATCAGTGTTTCATTGTGCTGATTCTGTCCAGCATTATTATTATTATTAATATTAAGATCTCTTTTGCTCACGTAATAACAGGATGATTTAGTCTAATCTCTTCAATAACGTTCATGCTTACTATTCAGAGGTGTCTAGTGTATATGTATTTTATAGTGAGTATTAATGAAGTAAATAAAAAGTATATGACACCTCCTTGTAAAAAACAATTTTGGCTTACCAGTAATTCCGTCTTAATGTTATCAGACAAATACATTCCAGAGAACTGCTTGTTGAAACCTTTTGGGAGTATTTACAATGTTGTTTGAATCATGAATTCACTATGAAATCACTCAAAGGCAATAATTGCTTTTCTATGCATAGTTTTATTAACCAATCAGCACAAGTTTAGGGCGTGACAGCACAAAGGAAAAGTTGTTTGACTATAACCACTAGATGTCAGTATTGCCCAAAATAAAACCTTAACTAGACCACAAAAAAAAAGAACAAAAAAAAAGAGAAGGATGGCTCTAGTAAACTATTATATAATTTTATATTTTCTTCATAATTAAGCCACACGTGAAGAAAAAAACGAATTTATGAATGATTTATGATTTATCAAAATTAATCAAGACTATTTTGGTTCAACCTAATATTCAAACTGAATATTAGTTGATTAAACCTGCTCTAAATGATTTAAATGTTATTTCTCCTATTAATTGTCAGGCCTGTTTAATTTTGTAATCTGGTTTCAAGCAGTATCATTCAATCATATTTGTTAGGGTGTACCTAAAATATGCATATTTTTGAAATCCCCAAATAATAGCTACCCTACATCATATTATGTAAACTAATTTCTTAAATATAACTTCTATTTGTTTATTGACAACAACTCTTCTAACGTCAAATACGTCCATACTATACATATTTATGGAAGCTGTCGAATAATCGATGGTCTCTCCGCCCTTTAATAGATTTTACGTACAATCCATCGCGCGCTCAATGGGCCTTGAAATCACCGTTTATGTGTCTCGAGCGTCAGAACAATAGTGACACAGGACCCCCCACCGCGCGACCAACGGCACACTGAATTAATTAATTAATCCACATTTTGGTTATTACAAATGGTCGTCAGACCTGTTTAATTCGAAGCAAAAATGTAAACAGTCAATGTTTATAAAATATTTTTGTAACTAGTGGTGACCTGACCTCACGTGCTTCCTCAGTGAAGACGTAGAGCTTCAACAAAGCATGTCTGCCGAGTGAGCATCGAACCGACTAAAGAGATTAAATTCTGTGATTCACGTTTCTCTTAGTCTCTGTTTGTATAAGAATCCAAGCAGTAACCAATCCAGTATGTTAAAATGTCCCAAATCTTACTTATTTCTTTTTGCTGTTGTTTATTATCCATATTATTAGACTTGGTCAAAAGTTTTTGTATTAGACTATACATCAAAGTCATTCTACCATCTTCAGGCAGAAGGTCCTCAAACATCTGCTTTTTCTACGCAGTCCCAGAATTGATCATTCTGGTGGTCGATTTTACCAATTGGAAAAGTAAACTTTCTTTTCTGTCTTCCTCTTTTCAGGCCTTTGATGGAAAGAAATTGAATTATGCTGAACTAGGCAAAGGGAATCAATTGTTCCTCAGAGGTTCCCCCAGAATGTGTAATAGAATTATAGCAACTGCCCCACCTAATGTCTTACAGAATCCCCGGACCATGGCGAATCATCAAACCACCTGATTTATTTTTAATGGCATTACACCCCTTACTCCATAGTGTCATGGTAATATCTGTGGCTCCTCCAGCTGCCTCTATATCACATTAGCCAAGCTTAATATTGACTGTGTAGGGCTCGCGAAACAATAAGCCTAGAAGACAGGCAGCTTAGAGGCAGCCAGCCAATCGGAAAGCTCTGCAGTTGGCTGGAGGGGTGTTAACTAAAGCACTGAAGTTGCTTTTGCCCTGGAGGAGCAGTTCAATCAATGGGATGCTTAACGCTGGGGTACCCACACGGACCGGCAGCTTTCAGATCCAGGCATCCCTCAACAAGTCCGAGCTGACGAGAAACCATGAAACCTGATGCAACTTGATTCCTTTTATTTTGTCTCTCTGTCTTTCATGCAGCAAACAAACAATCACTTCTCGTCTCATTTACTCGGAAGCTGTAGTGTTTTCCATCTGGCATTTGTTTTCTGCACCAAAAAGTCTGCATGAAGCTGGAAAAATACTTCAAAAACCAATAAATTGGGCGGGTTGAAATGTCGGCTCAGTCAAATGGGCATTTCTCCAATGCATACTGAATTTTCTCTTGAAGGTGTGGGAAAATAATGCAGCTGCATTTTCTGAGGATATTCAGAATTATTTTTAATGTATGTTTTATTTTAATTATTTTCTTAGAGACGAGAAAAATTGTATGCATATAACTACATTTAATTTATAAAAATTAAATCAAACCACTTATCACCTTTGTGTGTCATATTGCTGTGACCCGCAGAGGGAATCAGACTATTCCACTTGTGGGCTACATGCACCTGATCACACATAATCTGTGGCCCCCTGCCAAACACACTGAAATCTTTTAATTTGTTGAAATGAAATCTGCTCACTCATGTCATTAATTACAAAATGCCAGTTGCAGTTCGTTTTATGACAATTATGAATCTTGTATAATAATAATGTTTGTTGGAGAAGCTAAAGTAAGGAATGAGCAAAATCTGCCTATTGTGTTTGGGCATACTGATTATGGCCTTTGATTAGTGCATGGGTGCAATCTATTCAACTTCTCTCACTCCCTCCCATCCTCCCCTCCCTCTATCCTTCCCAGCCCCTTGGGGTATGCCCATGTCCCAAAGGACAGCCAGCAAAGCAGATGGAACCCTCCTCCCCCTCTCCCTCGTCTCTCGCAACTCACCCCAACAGGGTTGGGGTTCAGGAAAAGGATGGACTGTGATTGGATGAACACTTCATTTTGTAAAATGTGGTTTGAGAGGAATTTTCTGACCACCTTAAATGGAACTATAAGTGATTGTATTCAGCTCATTCGAATGGTTCAATTATCCTCCGTTGGCTCTAATAGCCAGTATGACCCTCAAAATTCCCCAACAGAATGGAATTTGCGCGACTTCCAAGCAATCGCTTGAAAAATTGCAAGAGGTGTTGCGTGGACACTTTCCAGCCATCGTATCAATAGCAGAGCAGCCTAGAGAGGGGTTGCAGGTGGCATATTGTGCAAATGGGCAATTTTACGCTTCCAATTATGCAGTGGGTACTTGATATAATATGGGATTGATTTACACAAACTGGCAGACTGGCTTTTATTCCCAGAGTCCCCCCACTCGCTACTCATTGGCCATGATTTCAGTGTGTTTAATGGAGGAAAGAAATGGTTTTAGTCTAATAATGTGCTGATGAAAGGAGTGATACTGAGGTTAAAAGTCCATACCCATAAAACTCGGCCCCACTTCTCCCTAGTGCCAGAGAACATGAGTTAGGCTGTTACTGTCCCTCAGGATCCATCCCAGAGAACTCCTGTATTCAGCTCCAGTAAGCAGCAGATAAGGTCGGAGCTCTGGGATTACCTTTACAACACGTATCTCTTGAAACACAGACGCACTCTTATTCTCCGTTATTCTCTTAGGGGAATACAGTTCAGTTTTCATAATTACAGTTTTGAACATGTACACTCTTGAAAAGAAAGGTTCTTAATTGGCATGGATGGTTCATGAAGAACCTTTAACATCCATGGAAACTTTAAAGGGTTAGTTCACCCAAAAATGAAAATTCTGTCATTAATTACTCACCCTCAGGTCGTTCTACACCCGTAAGACCTTCTTTCATCTTCGAAACACAAATTAAAATATTTTTGATTAAAGTTTTGAAGCTTTACAAATCTTTTGTTTCGATTCAGTGGTTCGCATCGCTTAAACAAGGCCTCGTTTACTGAAATCACGTGACTTTGGCTCTCCGAACCAGTGATTCGAAACATAACATTCATAAAGCTTCGAAGCTTCATGAAGCAGTGTTTTGAAATCGCCCATCACTAGATATTGTTGAAAAGTTTTTTTTGTTTTTGGCGCACAAAAAAGTATTCTCGTCGCTTCATAACATTAAAGGTGGTACAGAGGATCTTTTCGTCGACTGAGTTTTTGAAATGAGCGCATGTGTAAGAACAACCCCCCCCCTTCACAGCTCATTTCGAGTGAACGCCTCCCAAAACTCGTGCACGAGTATTGGAACACGAGTGTTTACCACCGGCATTCGCTGTGTTATTAAGCCGGGCACACATTTAACAACTAGCTAAAACATTCTAAGACTATCATCAACATACAGCGATTGTTTCCTGCTCCTGAAGCAGATTTATATACTTTCACATGGAATTTGAACACCGACTGTAATCGCAGACTGAACGCAACTGGCTCTGACTGGACGCGTTTGAGCGCGATCAGTCATAAGTATCAATTTACATTCATAATCGGGCTTACAATCGTTAAGTGTGTGCGCGACTTAAAGCCGCGCACACACTTAGTGGATTCATTATGTCGGACTCACCGCAGGTAACTCATAATCTGCAGTTGTTACTCCTGTCTCCTGACAAAAACATTGCATGCGGCGCCTGTGGAGTGTGGAAAGTTCCTGGAGCGCGCAGCCGCGCGTCTCTCACAAGGAACGTCATGGCAGTGATTGACAAGCCAGAGGGCCAATCCGCGCACGTCTCTCACAAGGAACGTAATGGCAGTGATTGACAAGCCAGAGGACCAATCGTTTACGCGATGATCGCGTAAATGATTGGCTGATGTTTTAAAGGCCCTACCTCGTGCACAGATGATGTATATTAATAACATTCCTTTCAGTGCACCTAATAAATAGTCTTTTATCAGTTAGTAAAGACAGTTTCAAGTAATATTGCAAAAATGTATAAAACAAGACATCCTCTGTACCACCTTTAAGTTTGAACCACTGTAGTCACATGAACTGTTTTAAATATGTCTTTAGTACCTTTCTGGGCCTTGAGAGGTTCAGTGACATTGCTGGCTATAGAGGCCTCACTGAGCCATCAGATTTCATCAAAAATATCTTAATTTGTGTTCGGAAGATGAACAAAGGTCTTAGATTATTTTCATTTTTGGGTGAACTAACCCTTTAAATGCACAAAAGGCTCTTTATAGTGGAAAAAGGTTCTTCAAATAATTCCAATGTTCTTTTTTTATTTTAAAGGTGCGATTTACATTTACTGTTACTCGAAACTGAGTCGTTCCAAAAGGAATCTGCACGATTGGGAGTTTCATATAAGGGTGAAAAAGTTCCCCACACAGATTTCTTTCATGTTTAAGTTGGTCACACAAATTCGCAGCGCTGACCAACAGAAAGCTGCTTGGTTTGAAAGTGAGTTCTGTATGCATCATCTCTATGCTATTGACAGTGGACCTTTTTTTTCCACACAAAATTTTGCTAAAGTGAATGCACCAAAAAAAAAAAAGGATCTTTCAAGAACTGTTCACTCAAAGGTTCCATTATAACGTGCTACGAAAACATTTTCTGGAACATTTATTTACTTAAAAGTTTGATTGAATAGTTTGTTTGTAACTTTAAGTTTACAAAGATTAGTCAGAAAAAGTCATTAAGTGCACATTTTTATCAAAGTTTTCCCCAACAGCCCAGCCCCCATCACCCAAACACACCCCTGCTTTTATAATTATTACAAGGGGCTCAGCTTTCAGGAGACATCGAGGGAGCATGTGTGCATGGCTTTAATTCCTATTGTATTCGTTCAATCTCAGTCTAAGCGAATGTGTCTGTGTCTGAGCTCAGGAGAGAGGGAGTGAGGGAGAGAAAGACAGAAACAAGGACCCATCTGTCAGAGAGGCGCACGAATCCCCCTTCCCACTCCAAACAGGTCCCTTGGGACCGCAAAAAAGCATAACTCACTTGTGGCAATAGTTGTGGGTGTGTGGGTTTCTTGGCACAGAGAAGGACTCTCAACCAAGGGAACTACAACAGCATCACAACAAGCCAGCTAGAGTAAACAACTGCTCAGTCGTTGCTGGTGTGCTTAAGGAGATGCGTCCTACTAACTGTCGTTGATGTGTTGACAGGGGGCGGATGCACTTGATTAGTCTGTTTTGACTTGTCAGGTTTCTCCTGAAGATTTGATGGTTTTGTGGTTGATGCGGTCAGTACAAACCTCTCCAGACTAACTAAAATGGTCGCTAATATGATCAAATATTTATGACAATAATTAACTTTGCTTATATGCGGATTCATCAGATATTTCTTCGTTACAGTGTGCATGGATCAGTATGCGAGTTGTGAAGTCCAACTCTCAAACAAATAATTCTTATGAATGGGTTCTTAATGAGACAGTCATAAAGATAAAACAGCCTCAAACTCTCTTATGAGTGCAGATTCAAAGTTTACAGCTGACTCTCTAACTGAACCGCAAGTCTTTTTTCAGTTATAACTGCTGTGAAATGAACCAGCAGCTGTTACTGTAATATAATAATTTAAGAGACTTACATCAGTGTATTTACTGACTAACTATATGTGATAATGTACAAATAAAGATAAACATTCGCAAAACATTTCTGCTAAAAAATAATATTATTATATCCAATTCGAGCCCAAGGTTGCAACAAATATTAGTTACGTTTTTTTTTTATGACTTGTTGAAATCATAATCAACATGTATTTTAACAGGCAGAAATATTCTTTCAAAACAGTGCTATATTTATATGGCACAAATATAATTAGGATCGCTACAGTGACAGCATCAAATTGGAACGAAAACTAGATAAACATACTATTATATATATCTTAAATTGTCATAGTCTGTTCAAAAGTTTGAAGTCGGTATAAGATTTCTGAATATTCTCTTTAGGTCACCAAGACTGCATTTATTTGATAAAAAATACAATTAAAACAGTAATATTGTGAAATATTTTTACAGTTTAAAAGAACTGCTTTTTATTTAAATATATTTTATTCCTGTGATGCCAAAGCTGAATTTTCAGCATCATTACTTCAGTCTTCAGTGTCACATGATCCTTCAGAAATCATTTTAATATGCTGATTTTGTGCTCAAGAAACATTTATTATTATTATCAATGTTGAAAACAGTTGTGCTACTTAATATTTTTGTGGAAACCATAATATATATTTTTTCCAATATTGTTTGATGAATACAAAGTTCAAAAGAACAGTATTTTTTTGAAATAGTATTATTTTGTAGCATGATAAATGTATTTACTGTGACTTTTGATCAAGTACATTCATGCTTACTGAATAAAATGATCAATTTCTTTCAACAACAACAACAGCAAAAAATCATACTGACCCCAAACCTTTGAATGGTGATACTGAAACAGTAGCCAAAGTATGAAACTATGCAGTCAGCGAACTAAAGTGCTTCTGAACAGCAATCTTTATTGAGCAATTCTGTGATCTGTCAACTAAAATTGTCGTTTGGCTCCTAAATATTTTGATGTTTTATATTTAGCCACTCAGTACTTTCTGAATGGTTGCAGAAACGCAATTCCTTGATACTGCAGAGGGGGTTGGGGGAGTGGAGATGCCACTCCAAACAATGAAACGGGTCATGGGAGTTCTGTGTGCTGTTCCTCTGGATATAATCTGAACTCTAAACTGTCTCAACAGGAGGTTGTCTATTGAGTAAACCACAGGTCTCGTGGCTCTGCAATCACAGATTTTCCATGAAGGCCCTCTGCATAAACACTTAAGAAAGCCTTCATAAAACCATCAGCATTAAGGTCAGATGGTGAAAACGAGTAAATGGTCTCTTGTGAGTGTAGTGTTCACTTCTGGTTGAGGTGGACTAGAAAATGCAGGAGGCCTCGATCGCTAAGTTAGCTGTCCGTCGGTAGGACACAAGGGAGGAGAGTTTTGACTCGGCATAGGAATTCCCAATACAGGTTGCAGGTGTGACACAGCATTGTGAAACACTCCAGGGAGGAAAAGTAGTGGAGAAGCAGGGTTACCGTGGGATCTTTGGGGAAGCGTGACACAGTTATAGGTGCACATACTGTTGGCACACGTGATCCCTGGTTCATATGGGACGGCACCACTTCTGATATGCCTGAACACACTTAAAGGGTTAGTTCACCCAAAAATGAAAATAATGTCATTTATTACTCCCCCTCATGTCGTTCTTCACCACAAGACCTTCGTTCATCTTTGGAACACAAATTAAGATATTTTTGATAAAATCCGATGGCTCAGTGAGGCCTGCATAGACAGCAATGTTACTTCCCCTCTCAAGATCCATAAAGGTACTAAAAACATATTTAAATCAGTTCATGTGAGTACAGTGGTTCTACCTTAATATTATAAAGCGGCGAGAATATTTTTTTGTGCGGCAAAAAAACAAAATAATGACTTTTTAACAATATCTAGTGATGGCCGATTTCAAAACACTGCTTCGGAGCGTTATGAATCTTTTGAGTCGAATCAGTGATTCGAATCGCGTATCAAACTGCTGAAATCACGTGACTTCGGCGCTCCGAACCACTGATTTGATTCGTAAAGCTCCGAAGCTTCAAGAAGCAGTGTTTTGAAATCGGCCATCACTAGATATTGTTAAAAAGTCGTTATTTTGTTTTTTTGGCGCACAAAAAATATTCTTGTCGCTTTATAATATTAAGGTAGAACCACTGTACTCACATGAACTGATTTAAATATGTTTTTAGTACCTTTATGGATCTTGAGAGAGGAAATGTCATTGCTGTCTATGCAGGCCTCGCTGAGCCATCGGATTTAATCAAAAATATCTTAATTTGTGTTACGAAGATAAACGAAGGTCAGGTGTAGAACGACATGAGGGTGAGTAATTAATGACGTTATTTTCATTTTTGGGTGAACTTTAAGCATATACATATATACCCTTTCTTTGACCCCCTCACAAACCAAAAGTCTGAAGGCCAGTTTCTCAGAAACTTAGAAAGAGAATATTCAAGCTTTTTTGAAACTTAATTATGTTTTTTTTTTTCATGTTAATCATGATTAATTAGACATTGATTGTTGACTGTTACCATAGCAAAGGCTTTCCATCTTCATCAGTGCATAGATTTTCTATCTTTACAACACTTCTATGCCGCCAAGTGGAAACCTTCTTCCCTTTGTGTGAGAGGAAAGAAGCGTCACCCGACTGAACTAGCGCTATAGATATTGTCCTATTGTGTTAATTGTGTTGTCGCACGAGAGATTATGGTAGGCAGGCGACTGGCGCGTGAGCGCTGGTGCAGCAGACGCATCACTTAAGCCCATCTGTTCATTTATCAATCACCAGTGTCCGGCTTGACTTAAAAAGTTTAACTATCCCTTTACCAATTATCTCTTGAAATGTGTAAATGGTGGCTAGCAACTGAAAAATATATCATTTTTTTTATGATACTTTTTTTGGGGAAACATAAAGCATCAGGTTTAAAAAATAAATACCTGTCAAAATAATAATAAATCTTACCAATATATATTTATCATTAGATCAGTATGGGTCACTTTTTTTATTTCTAAAAGTATATGAATGTGATCTGTTAGCACTGGATTTATAATGAAAGTTAATATTAAGTGCTACCAAAACTTTCTGAAGAGTGAGCGTGAGCGCACTGTCTAGGCCACAGATGTGCACACTTGGTGCATACAATGGGATCAGTGTGAGGACACGTGTGACCTGAAGCCTCACAGTCAATAGCGCACTACTACAATAGAGCCCCTACTGTGGTATGAACACATAATATGTAGCCCTATTTTGCCAAATAAAGTCAAACTTTAAATATATATATATATACAAAAAAAATGTGTTAAAATGCATAGATTTTTATTTTTTATATATGATCATTCTAGCTACACTTCAAAAAAAGAAGAAAATGTTCATGCTGCCTTAAAATTGTAAGTTTAGTCTACTTGAAATGTGAAGTTGTACTATGTGACAACTTGGACATTTGAGTTGACTAAACTTAGAATTTTAAGGCAGAATGAACACTTACTTTTTTTAAGTTGAAACAACAATTATTTTTAGTTTTTCTTCCAATTAACTTTTAGTGAATACTTGAAGTTTGAATAAAGTTAAGACTATTTTATCAATGCATAAAAAACTTTAAGATATAAATCTGCATTTGCGATGGACATATAAATGTTGAGTCACGAACCACCTTAAAAATAAAAACGTGTAAATATAAAAAGCCTATAAGTCATTCTTGCAGCCTCCTTTTAATTCGCGAACATTTAAATATGGGTCTGCCTTGATACACATTTTTATGCTATTATCACATATCTTTAGGCTACATAATTATACGTTTGCGAATTAAAAGTTCCCCAGCATATGGTTAGTATCTGTTGCATCTGAAGTAGCCTAGTCAAATAAATCTTTTCAGAAAACAGTATTTTTGGGGGCAAATCACCCTCGGGCGCAGCATGCATGGTTGAGTGAGTTATCTTAGCGAAACAAAACCGTTTGGGCTTGATTAATCCAGCAGTTATTGAGCGTTATGTTTTGGTGGGCCGAGGGGCGCTAATGAGCGGACCGAGCGAATGAATGAAACGGGTGAACAACACACACACCTGCTCACACTGCACCAAGCTGTCACAATCATTTACTGGGACGCGCGCGCGTCTTTGTACACTAGACTACTGTAATTAGAGTTAAGACCAACGTTTGACCTCGCCATAAACCAAATAGGGCTCAGGGGTATTAATCCAGCACTGAGCGGGCTTTATTGGGGCAGAATATTACGTTAGGTCACGAAAGAAATGCAGAGAGTGATATTTGTATATAGCTTCCCAATTATAGACTATTTTCAATTTGGAATTGTAGCTACTCTACAAATCAACTGGTGTATTACATAATCCAGTAAACGTAATATGTTGACCATCAAATCAACAACAATAAAGTAGGCTAGCTTGTTATTTTGATTTATTAATGACGTTGACAGTCATGTGGGTCTAAAAGTTTTTTCTCTATTTTAAAATTGAAAATAGCTTTTTGTATGTTGATTACACCACTCTGACTAAAATTTTGCTGACTTTTTTTTTTTTTTCAAATATTAACATTTTTAAATAAAAATTTAAGAAATAATAATAAAAGATTATGCCAAAAAAAAAATCTTTCAAGAATTCAAAGCTTTTCAATGAAACGTTTTCTTACAATTATGAAATTCTAAGCCCTGCAATATTAAAATTAATTCAATGGATCAACATGTGTATGAGCGTCACGTCACTGACCCAAATGCAGTCAGAAACATTTGCAGCCTTTTCCCCTCTGATAGCCTAAATGAATTGCAGAGCCGCTCACCTTGTAAGATTTATAAGGTTAATGTACAAGGGAAGTTGGATCGTTCCCTTCACACAAATGCGAACACCCTCAGACACAAAGCCCGGGGGATAAATGCACACACTTGGGTCGTGAAACTTTTGGCCACGAGCGCGCCACGCGCTTTCGGATCAGCTGGAGGGGTGGGGGTGGGTTTGTGCTTGTGGGCGGAGCTTGTGAGCATCGCTAGAAAGTCAAAGCCGGGAGTCAGTGCGCTTCAGTGAGGCATGCGACGCGCTCTGACGCACCAATGGAGAGCTAACGGACCTGCACTAGCGCATACGGACTGTTGACAAACAGAAACGATCAGTGGGACGTCTGGAACTTTGTTTTTTAAATTTTTACAGCATTTCTTTTAAACATTTTGACAGTGCGTTCTGGCTTTCTGACCACATTTTAAGTGGTCAAAGTTTTATTTAAGTGAATTCAGGTGCTACTTTAACAGGTATGGTTGTTTTTAATACTATTTTTAACCATTTATACAAATAGGCTATATTTTTCAGCTATTATGGTGATTCATAATGTGCAAAAGATGAAGATGTTTTAGGACATGTATGATCAAATGTAGATTTATGTCAGGATTTATATAAGATTTAGATGAAACAAATTCGGCGCAATAATGTGTGTTTATTACTTTTATGATTTCTTTTAACAAAATTAATAAACAACAAAAAATTAAATAAAACAGTCAAAATAAAATAGCATTTGCCCTAAACGCAGAGTCATCCATTATAAAATGTTTTCATCATGTCCTGTCATACTCAAATCTCAAATTCATCAGTAATTAAATACAAAGTGGTCGAAAAAGTGAACTTACTACATCTGCCACATTTTTTTATTCAGTTTAAGGCAACAATGAATAATTTATTTATTACAGATCAATTTAATTAATGCAGTTGAAATCTGGGGCGCCTATACAAGTTCCATTCATTATTACAAACTTTTGTGTTCTACTTAACCTATAAATAAATGACACACTCCAATGCACAAACCCACGAATGTTTATAATCGTCACAATAGCATGTAACTTTAATCTAAACATTTCGCTAAAAAAGCGCGCGCTCTAGAGTTTTAAAGGAAAACAAACGGAAAATTCATCAACGCGGGAGGCCGACAGATTTCCATGACAAAATGTTTAGAGACAATGCTGATGTCTTTCAATCAAATCAAATTCAAAAATGTAGTAGTATTAGTGTGGCTTGGTCCTGTGTTTGTTGATTCCGGTTTACAGTCTCCCCACAAATTAAATCCAAGCGCTTTATCTGTGGACTAAATCCAGTCGTGTCCCAGATTGGACAGCGTCTCCAAAATAACTGCGGAAATCAAAGGGTTTAAACAGAAAGTCCTTGCCATTAGATGGAAGCATTAAAACTAAGAGAAGAAATGGAATTGTAGAGCTGTAAGCTACATAATAATCATCACAATAATCGTGCTTTCTATGATGAGGGTCTTAACTTGTACGAGCACAATTCAAAAGTCATAGTCTGAACATCTAAACACAGAGGTGTAAATAAGATGTACACTCAATGTTCTTACAAATATTTCTCCTGTGACCTCAGATCACAATGATGACCAAACCTTATGGAAAACCAGGGGATGTGACTGAGCTAGTCAGCTCTCTGGGATGGATGGAGGAAGACCTCAGCTCACAAGATGGTGATAGGACACCTGAGATAGGTCACTATGCGCTACACAGGAGCAATCGTGAACCTGTAGAGCTTGGCAGTGAGGATATGGAGGAAGAGGAGGAGGAGGAGGAGGAAGAGGAAGAAATGGGTCTCGATGGAGAAAAGGCACCCAAGCGAAGAGGTCCTAAAAAGAAGAAAATGACCAAAGCCAGACAAGAACGTTTCCGTGTCCGCCGCGTCAAGGCCAACGCAAGGGAACGCTCGCGCATGCATGGGCTGAATGACGCGTTGGACAACTTGCGGCGAGTCATGCCTTGTTACTCAAAGACCCAAAAGCTCTCCAAAATCGAGACCCTGCGGCTGGCCCGCAACTACATCTGGGCTCTTTCGGAGGTTCTGGAGAGCGGCCAGTCACCTGAGAGCCATGGTTTTGTGGAGATGCTTTGCAAGGGGCTTTCGCAACCTACCAGCAATCTCGTAGCCGGCTGCCTCCAACTTGGACCCTCAACTATGGTGCTGGATGAAAAGTGCGGGGTGCCAGGAGCAGGTGGTCCGCAGGGTCACCCCATTAGCTATCCCTCACCGGGACTTCCCAGTCCACCCTACGGCTCATTGGAGGCCTCACACTTGCTTCATCTGAAGGGTTTCAAGGGGGCTGCCTATGAGAACTCCTCACCCAACGAATGTAGCAGCGGCACGCCACCTTACGACGGCCCTCTTACGCCGCCACTCAGCATCAGTGGCAACTTCGCCCTCAAGCAGGAGCCGTCTCCTCATGAGGCTGAGAGGAACTTTACCCCTCACCCGACCCACGCCGCGCATTACATCTCCTCACACCCTTACCCGCCCACCTCCTTGGCCGGTCTTCCAGCTCCTCAGGGTCACCCTCTATTCCCAGCCTCCCGTTACGAGCTTCCTTTAGACATGGCTTTCGAGCCGTTTGCCCCTTCGCACATTGTGACATCACAGATGAGCAGCATTTACAGTGAATAAACAAATATGACCACCAGAGACGCTCAGCAATTCTGCCTCCTGCTCCTCAGTGTGCCTCCAGGGGCCCAGCACATTTAAGGAGACACTTTGCATGTATCCTGTCTGATCCCTTAAGAGACCATAGCGGTCACTGAGAGAGAAACGCAACCTACCTGTGGTGTACTGAAGTACTGAGAAAGAGATGCATATTCTTTTGTTAATTTATTCTTGTTTTTGTCACAGCTGAGTTTGTTACTATTTTAAATGTTATTTTTAATTGTTCTGGGATTTGTATTCTGTGTACACTTGATGTTCTCCTCCTCAAATAGGATGGCTTTTTTGGAAACATGCCATCAAACTGACATGTAGACTGGAAGGTTTTTAAGGAGAGTAAGAACCTCAGTATCTTCAGCACTGTTCAACCACTAAACAAAACACAACAGATTAATGAATGAAGGAAAAGGACAATAAATTTAACACACTACATTTGCCATAACAAATGCATTTATTTATGACTGTATTTATTATTTATTTTGATGATAATTGTACATGTTTTGAAACAATTTGTCAGCACTGTTTTTATTGGTTCTTTGGTACACTGCCAGTCACTGCTACCAATACTCATAAAGTATCTAATTTATTTATCATTCAGTTTAATGTATTTTTGTCATTCTCCACAATGTTTGTAATTTTGCTCAAGCGTTTGTAAATATTTACTTGTTTCGCACTTAATAAAATAAATATTCTTATATAATATGACACTGTTGTTTCTTTATTTTGCTTTTTACCATTATTATGATCATATTTGTTTAGAGATTCTAGTATGTACACTCTTAGAAAAAAAGGTTATTTGGGGTTCTATATAGAACCCTAGGGTTCTTTAACCAATTTTATAGAACGCTTTCTGCCAAAAAGGTTCTGTATAAGGAGAAAGAACCCTTTTGGCACAAAGGGTTCTTTGGGCTAAATGTGCTTTATATACATTATTAGTGCTTTATTTAAATGATTACACTGGAACATTATATTTGTGTTTTTACTTCAATTTTACTTAGGCACACCTTTAATTCTGAAGCAAACTCATATACATTTTCAAGTTTAATAGGTTTATTAGAAAAAAATAATTGCAGTATCCTGTAATGAAAAAAAAAATCTCAATTAAATATAAGTTGTTTCTGGATCTAGGCGCTAGGGGCAGAATTCTGCCATCTGCTGGTTAAAGAAAATCCTGTAGGAATTACTTAGATTCTGAAAGTCAGTTCTTATAACTCAACCATTTAAACAGATGCACTGAATGATCTTCGACATAAACAGCAAATAACTTGCATGTGTATGCGCTGATCAGTTCTGTAGGCTACTGTCTGCACGCGCAGTGTCGGATTTCAGCCGCGCGCGTCTTGCTCGAGTATTTAGAATGCGCGTGAACGCAGCATTTTAAACTTCAACCGTTACGGACGTCCGTTTGAGCTCAGCGCTCGAGAGGACGACGATTAAATTGGTAAGTGAGAAAAATTATATCGCTTACGTTATTTTAATTACATTTGCCTACATCCTTGATATTTTTTTACACACCTTACATGTTTTTTTCAAAAAGCAAAAAGAAGAAATGTGGTTTACGGTGCTGTCCGGCCTGCGCTATTCTCCGCCAGGAGGTTTGACATTTCTTACATGAATTCCTAAAATCTCTGTTAAAAAACGGTTGTGGACTGATCAATAATGGTGGCGAGAGTTCATGTTATATCCTAATACTCTTTTCTTTGTACTGTAGATTGTATTGGACCTAGAAAACGCACAAGAAAACGATGTTTCAGGAGCAGTCAAATCACGTGATCACTGCACTGTTATAAACATAAATTCAAGAGAAACCCCGAAGAACAAAGAGAGGAGGTGATGAAGATGCTTCTTCTGTGGATATAGCTGTGAGTATTTGGTGTTTGCAGTTATAGCACACACACTTTTTTTCTGAATTAATTGAAGGCCTAATTTATGCTAAACACTGTATTTGGTTCTTGAAGATGCATTATGAAATGAAGATGAAGAAAAGACCATCAACTGCAAACCAATGACACAAAAAAGTTAATTATCTTTACTCACAGTACCAACTTTGGGAAATTTGTAAATCTGCTAGTCTGAAGTGGCTTATATTTGTTTTTCCATTTTCCATGTTTAATGCAATAATTAATAATAATAAATACATTCATATTTCTGTTTGCACTCTCACTGCAGGGATGGACTCTGGAGTGCAGCATTACTTCAATAAAATGAAAGTAACACACTCCTCTATATGATTCACGTAAGTTTTAAGTTGTAATTGTGAGAGATTTATTTCTGTTTTCTGTTGTACTGTACTCTCCATAAGTCTAATAAATGTTTTTCTGACTTCCATCTCCATAGGATGTCAAGCCCCCTGAACGCAAAGAGAGTCAGCATCAAAATGGACGTGCCCCAGATGTCAAAAGTATCTGTTGGCTGTCTACTTTTTGTTCAATATGGAGCATCCAAAAGCCAGTTTCTTTCATTCAGCACTATTTAGCCCTTCTCAGTACTGAATTTTTCATGGGTCATTTGTTTTTATTGTTTAAATGCTTATCTGAATGTTAAATTATCATTTAACGCTTATGAATTTAAAAACAATTCTACTAGCTAGTCTTTTAGTAAATTTTTTTTAGAAATGTTTATGTTAACTCTTCTAACTATTGCTCTATGAATTGCAGTGTGTTTTATATTGATTGTGTCATTGTAAATGCTAATAAAAATGTCTTAAATGATTACATATTATTTTGATGTGTTATGCCTATGGGTATTTAAGTTTTTCTAGTGATAAAGTAACTAAATAAGCAGGTTAATTCATAAAATTTAATTAAAATAAATTAAAAACTAAATCAATAAAATGAACCCATAAAAGGTTCTATATAGAACCTTTTAGGGGTTCCATATATGAAGCGCCTGATAGAACCTTTTTTGGTTCTATATAGAACCTTTTCTAAGAGTGTAAGAAAACAATGCTATAATTTTAACAATAAAACCACATATTTAAAAATGCATTGCATTTAAATATGTGATATTTAATTTTGATTCTTTTGTCATTTATATAATCAAATATTACACTGTTATTCTTAATATTTATTTCATAGTCTAGTTTCTA
>RJVU01036174.1:3070378-3099963 GCA_003731715.1 Anabarilius grahami | reverse complement strand
AAGTAAAAAAATAAAAAAAAAAAAAAAAAAAAATATATATATATATACACACACACACACACACACACACACACACACACACATATATATATTTGCTGTCCATGACCATAAATGTCTGGTGTTTTAATTATTTAAATTTAAATATATATTTTAAAACAGTCTGTCTAGTCCAAGCATTGGTAGAATAGGTCTTTGTTTAGTCTGTTCGGCCCCTGCATGAGCTAATCTACGCTCTTGCAGGTGAGTCCCTCAGCATTAATTTGGCTCAGTGTGTCATAAAGGCTGAATGGGGTGGGAGTTGAATTATGTGTGAAAGGAGGGGATGCTGAGCGGAGGTGAGGCAGGGGTGTGTGGCGGAGCCTCTTCTGGTGTAAGATGAGGAGAGCCGAGGGGGAGGACCCGCGCACAGCAACAGATGGGCCCCAATGGCGCTCTCAGGTTGTAAACTTTCTGTTGGGAACATCTGTCAGTTTGTCCATATGCCACATTTTGAGAGGAGAAACCCCAGTCAGTGTGGAGTGCGGACACCTGTCATTCCCTGTGATGAGACAGGAAGTGATGGACTGTGTGTGCACCAGTATTAGATATTCATATGCTGCTCATGTGATGTGGGTATTAAAGTTACTACAGCTGAAAAGCAGGATACTAATTGTTAATACCAACTGAATTAACAAAGACTTAACATATCTAAAATGCCTATAGCGCCTGCATGCATATAGACTGGAGCAGCGAGCTGCTGGACAATTCAACATTTAAAAGTTGCGAAAAAGAAAGTTCCACATAATGATGCAACTACATGAAATCAAAAGCGTGATTCCAGACCATCGTTATTTTGAGAGTTTAAGGGGTCTCCTTTGAGCTCCTTCTCTAGATGAATGTTACATCACTTTTTTAAAAAATGTCTTATTTTTCTATTTGCTCTGTTGCGAGCGGATAAAGGAGAATTAAGCAGTTGATCGGGGCTCAGTGTCCAGAGTGTTGCATTAGACAGTAATCCAGGGCATAGGAAGGGGGAGATGGGATAGCATCCCTAATCCCTCGCCTACCCCATCCCAAACACACATACAGACAAACTAAAGCTTTTTATACTGTTATCACTAAAGAATGCCTCACATTTTATTTTAAATACAGCACAGGATTCATCCAAGAACCACATCACGAAGACAAAATTTCCTAACGGACCTTATTTCTTTCCTGTCTGCACCTCGAAACACTAGCAATCCTGAGTCCGTACCAGAGCCCACTGAGCCCTCCAGTGGTAGATTGTGTTTTTACCCACAGTTCTCACCAACTCCACTACAATCTAGTGACAGATGTTATAGGGGCAACAGTTGGTATTGAGAGGGAGGGGCTTAGGGCCATCTGCCCAGGGTCAAGGTTTGGATGGAAGGAGGTCTCATAAGAGAAAAAGTGGAAAGTTTAGCTACATAACTAGAATGGTGTTGAATACTGTTCTGTTAAACAATTTACAGATACTGTAGGTGGAGTCGTATAAGGGACAGGGATGCTTCTCAGTTTACACACTTTTTCCCCATCATGTGGTTCAACTAAACTTAAAGATTTAGAAAGGTCCAAAGGAGCTGCAGGTGTCAGTGGCACACACACACACACAAAAAAAAAAAAAATAACGGATGAACCATAACAAGATTTAATTTATTGGTGAAATAAATAGTTCAAATAAAGCATGCCATTAAAATAATTCAGCATCACTGTATATCAAATTAGAGCTCTAAGATTTTTGCTTGTGGCCTCCACCTCATCACGAAAGTAGGCTATCTTCCTGTGACCCATCTTCCTCTGGAGAGGGGGAAAAAAGTTAGTGTTTATACAGACAAATGGTTAAATAAAATAGGTGAACAAAATTAACTTTTGTTTAATCAATGCTACTGGTCATCCTTTATGCCAGTATGTGGGTTTTACAAATATTTAACCAATGAAAATTATTTGAAAGAGCTTATGACTAAACCTCGTAACTCCATTGGATCCTCAAAACCGTCAGTCAAACCTCATAACTCGGCCCCGCCTCTATCGTGACTGAAATGCCGCACGCAGTATGGAGATCTCGGCTTGTTTGCAATGCAAAGGTAAATAAAAGAACTGATGTTTGAATAAGTACAGCGTTCTCTTTACTCAAGAAAGACTGTCTTTTTTGTATTTGAAGAGCTGAGAAGATTCTTAGTCTGGTATTTGCCATCTAGTTCGAGATGCATCGGCGCTGCTCAGACCGATCGACGTATGACAAAGTATCGCGAGAGCGATTGGAGAACAAACGACTCCTTATTAGTGATGGGAAGTTCGGTTCTTTTCCGCGAACCTGTTCTTTCGGACAGTTCGATTCAATAAACCGGTTGAAAAAACCGGTTCACCGGTTCTTTTACGCTCCGACGTAATGACGTCATCCGCGATGACGTCGTCTATCGCGGGCCGGGATGAGAACTTAAAACATTCAAATATATAAAGTAAGTAATCATAACATCAGTCAACTAAAACATTATAATCTGAAGCGTTTCTTACAATTTAGTTTAGCATCTAAAGCATCCAAACACATGACATATACAGGCAGTGATGTGCAAACAAAGTTTTACAGTAATAAAGTGAATAAATCAATCTTCACTTGAAAAATTACACGCATGCGCAGTATCATCAGCTCTTGAAAAATTACACGCATGCGCAGTATCATCAGCTCACCGGTTCTTAAATCGGACATGTCCGAAAGAAGCGGTTCTCGGTTGTGTACTGATGATCCGAAAACCGTTGCAACCGGTTCTTGACTCGAGAACGAGAACGGTGACACGCCGTGTATGTTCGTTCGTGTACGCCGCGCATGCGCACTTATATCAGCTGCTCTGCTGCTCGTGCCCATCATCATCATCAGTTCTCTCTTTACTGTTGGAGTAACCGAATAACTCCGGGATGTTGGTTTATTTCGAGAGGTAGTGTCAGGCACGTCAAAAAGTGAGTAACTTTAGTCATTTGTGGATTTGTGTTTGCTTACTGGAGATGCGAACTGTTTGGAACGATTCAGACCGATTTGGTGAACTGGTTCGACCGGTTCACTGAAAAGAACCGGTTAAAAAGAACGATTCGTTCGCGAACCGGACATCACTACTCCTTATGCTTTTGAATCGCTCTCGCGGTACTAGCATAGCCCGCTTCATTTATTAGCTAGTTAGCCTGAGATTGTCTAAATGTATTCATCAGAAAACGGAACGCTCATATTGCTACAATAAACTTTATAAGCTGTAAGTTGATCAACGTAATGCGATGCACTTACGGTCTCAGGGTAACGTTACGTTATAATTCTTTGGTAAACAAAAAACCTCGTAACTCAATCCGAGCTTAAATAGCCTAAATAAAGCCACAACACTTAACTTTGATGACACGGTGTTTAATTGAAAACAAAATACGAGGTTTGCCCGACAGCGACGTTATTTTTGTTTTATCATCATCAACAACATCATAGCTCAGCTAACGTTACCTATCCACCTTATTTCTGACGAGCTACTGCATTTCGAATTATGGGTTGCACTTCCGGTTTGGAGAACTTCCATTTGAAAAGACTGAAACGAATCACTTCAAATCATAAGGTTGCCCTACAAATAAAGCTTATCCGTCAATTTGTCTGAATGAGCTGTCAATTTCTCTTTCATGTTTTAGCTTCAGACATCATGAGAATAACGTAACGCTTGGTATTTTAACGTAACATGTTATAACAAGAATACCAATGGTCAGAGCTCTTTTCAGTCGCTGCTTTCTATCCTCGCGCTTTTTTTCCCTTCTTTTGTCCCTTTGTATACCACTGTAATAGTATGAAAAAGGACAACATATACTGCACATTTGTGGTCTGTTCTCCCGATATAATTTACGATATATCCCATTAATAATTCACCGGAATGCACGAAGAATCTCTCGTTTTTCTCCTCAAAGCCTCACGTCTCTTTCCAGGTTTGTTTTCACAAGTAAATACAACTTATTATCTGTAAAAATGATGGAAATCACTTTGAAATAGTATCACACAATGCTGAAGTTCATGAACATTTTTTTTTATTAAGGCAACGTATATTACATAATACAGATATATCTCTTTAGTTATGTTTAACCCGTCTGTTATTGCTGTGGAAAGAATCGCGCTTTTGTTGAAAGTACCTTGTTGAAGCTTTTACACATTTAAAATGTCCTTTTAATGTTCGTTGGTTGAAGAGTGAGTAGAATAATGTCATCTCATTTTATCCAGTCTATTCTATAGTCTTTGACCAGTTTACCCAATTCGCGCAAAGTGTCATGGGGCGTAGGAATAATGGATATGATTTTGTGTTTATACCAGACTTAAGCTGAAGTCTCGCATTAAATGCGAGTACTACTTTTAATGTAATATCCAGTTTTAATATGCCATTTGAAGCAATGCATGTTTGTGCAATTTCGTTGTTTCAGTGCATACTGGTGTGCCGTGGTGTTTTTTACTTATCAAAACTGCCGTGGCAAAAAAGGTTGGGAAACACTCATTCACACTTACAATATAGATGCGAAGTCGCTCCTGTTCCAGCTGAAAATACTCAATGGCCGTGAGATTGTCAAACGTCTTTTTCATATGGAGAAAGCCACAATTGGGGGAGCGTTTGGCATGCTCGGACCTTAGTGACGGTCAATAAAAGAGATTAATGTTGTTTAGTGTTCCCCTTTTCCACCCAAAGTAAATTGTTACAATCTCAGGTTTACAACTGTAGATAAGTGAACAATAAAAGGTGTACTCAGAAAAACAATGCTGATAGATGTGCTGCAGGATCTCACCAGGGGTTGTCTTCTGGCTCCCAGCCCTCCAGCTCTCTGAGACAGTAGAAACAGCAGGCCACGTCTGGCTCATTCTCACTAGGACAGTGCACAAAACCTGCCTTGGCCATCTGAAGAGAGGATTGGCATTACTCCTTTTAATTAAAGCAGCAGTGATTTTGTAAAACTGCTTAAGTCCATGTACTCAACACAGTCTAATTTGTTGTCATTGTAACTTCCAGATATTATTAGTCTATTTCTCCACTTTTTTCGGACGCACTCACCAGCTCTGGTGTGCACTGGCAATCTTCTCGAAAAGGCCACTCGGAAAAAGTCTGAAGACGCTTTTCGTAATTATACATCTGGTTAAACGACAAAAGCCGGGACGCAATCACTTCTGCGTTAGACATTTCTGAAGCACAAACAGAAACACGTCAACATCTCACTATAAACCTGGCTGAGTGCGGCGGTTTAATTGGTTGGGTGCTTTTGATTATTGATGAATCGCTGACAGCTGTCAGAGCATAAACAAAAAAAGAAAACGTTGTAAAACAAGAACTTGAAACCCGTTGAATAAATTTGGGATGCTATACTTGAAAATGATCAATCTTTATTGCATTGTATTGTATGAATAATCATTTCGCATTAAAATTATGATAATATTCACTTCGTTTTCTGAAACTGGTCAATGTCAAACATTTAAAATAGTAGTGTGATGTCTCCCTCTGCTGGACGAACAGAAACACTAAATTAAAATTTGAACAACTAACAAAATGTCAGATAAAAGTTTTGATTAAATGACTGAAAAAATATAGGCTATATTATATTTTATTGTGCTGAACCGAAAATTAAGTTATATAAATCTAGATTTTTATTTATACATTTATTTCATGCCATTTTCTTGGACCAAATGTTCTGAAATTAAAAGTTAATGAGTTTTTTTCAAAGTATTTTTGAATAAATTATTACAAGTCTTGCGTCAATGCGAATTTAGTTATTTGATATGCTCTAAAACCACATAGTAAATGCTTTGGAACGGAGACCTCATGTCAAGCATAATCCTTAACAAGCCCTATAAAGATTCCTGTGTTATGTAGTTAACCGCTACAGGCTGCACACATAGTTCTCCGGTAGAAATAGTAGATTCCCTGGGCTGCACACCATTTACTAGACACAAACATGAGTCTAGAGGCCTCGGCAAGTTGTGTCCCTTTTACTGGAGCCAAACCAATTACCGTAAGCCAATACATACACCATAAAGTGAGATCATAGTGAGTGGCAGACAACATTAATGGTTTGCGGTGTGAGCATTTGGAAGCTGTTTATGACTGGTATAGGGAAAGGCCCTGCTGCTGTCACCATGTTCTGTAACTGTATCTCACTGCGCCTGGCTGTTGAAATGTGCTTACTGCTTCAAAAAAGTGGCCCCTCCACCCCTCTCTGCCCTTCATCTGATAGGAACTTCCCTGAGTGTTGGTTTGTGTGTCATAAACAAATTCTGCAGTTAATATGTTAATCTGTCTGAAAGGTGAATGTGAGATGACTCAACTAGGATGATCATATTCATTCTAAAGGAGGTTTTTCCATGAAATGATTTGTGAGATTTTGAAGATTCGTGGCTGCTTGTTCTCTCTTTTGTGGTTATAGTTTGTCACTTAATATTCAAGTCTAGAGTTTCACATCAGACATGACATTTGCCGCATTCCTTTCAGGCGAGACCCCACACCGGAGCTGTCACTCATTTGCAGTCGCCTCCTTAGGAGAAGTTAAGCGGGAATACGTCGCCATCAGATGTTGTATGGCATCCATCTTGTTTGTGGCTTGGGAAAAGCCACAAAGTGAATACTTCATCAAGCCACAGACTAGATGGAACTGACATGGAATTACATTGCATGGCTGAAATGTTTATTTTATTCATTGGCTTTTTCCTTTACTACACAGGAAACTGGAGAACTGACAGGAAAGTGGAGAGAGAGGGATCAGGACATGACCGAGACCGGAATCGAACACAGATTCCCAATAGTCATGTGTCGCAGCTTCAACATGACTGGAATTTTCCTGATATCCTTCTCCAATTGCAAGATTCCCAAACTTCAAACGTAAAAGGCAGAAGATTGCATTTTTTTTTAGTTCTGTCAAAAAAATAAACGTTTGTGTTTACATAATAAATGTGCGTGTACTGTGTATATTTATTATGTATATATTTATACACACACATGCATGTATATATTTAACAAAAATAAATTTATACTTACATTTATAAATATGATCAATTTTTTATAAATGTATATACACATGTATACATTTAAATATTTCTTAAATATATACATGTATGTGTAAGTATATATATACATATTTATGTATATAATATATATACACAGTACACACACATTTATTGTAACGAAGCGGGACTCAGGCAGAGATCCATGTGCAAGCTTTTATTCAAAGTGAGCATAGTCATACAGGCTGGGTCGATCAGGGGCAAACAGGAACAGCAAGGGACAGGCAGAGTCGTAGTCAGGGTACAGGCAGTAGTTCGAGGCAGGCAGATATNGATAATATTGTTATTGAAAAATAAATATTAAATAAATATTTACACATAATATTAATTATAATGATAATTGCTACATGATAATATTAATAAAAAAAAGTTTTTTTTTAATAATCCAATTGTTATTGACATGACAGAATAAATTGCTTTTTTACAATCTTCCGTAGCAAGATACGTTTCACACAAGCGAGATTTGAGATTACTGTGAAGCTCTTGAGATGCTTATATAAGTATGAATACATTTTTAAGTGTCCATATGTATATACTCGAGTGGATGGAATGGATATACTTTGCATGGCTTTTTCTTTTACTAGAAAATTTTCCTGATGTCCTTCTCTAGTTGCAAGATTCCCAAGCTTCAGCAATGCCATCAACATAGAAAGCAGAACATAAGTGACTCCATTTATTACTTTTGGAGATCTAATGTATAAATCATTTTTTATGCAACAACAACGTTGTCCATATTATGAAATAAGCCCTGGATTTTGTCACACCATTCCTGGGAAAGATTAAACCAAGGAACAGGCTATCAGGTATTTATCTCCCCAGTCTGTACTTCTCTCCCTCTCCATCCCAATCCGTGTTTTCATTGACACTTGACTCTTCTCTCTCTCCTTCTCTCACCCGCTCCCTCCTTCTCCTCTTCGTTCTCCTCCTCTCCCCTTCCTCACACAGTTGTCCTTACTTATTAAAGTCCTGGTGTGATTATCTGCTGGAATCTCTTGCACTTGTCCTGTATTCTCAGTGTGGTGAGACTGAGAGTGGGATGGGCTAAAAGAAGGAAATGTGTGTCTCTGTGTGACTGTGTGATACTTTGCGCAGGAGACACTCAAGTTCATCAGGACTATTTTGGCTCCAAATATCCCTGGAACCTTGAAGAACCGAGTCCGGACGCCCTGTTGTACATGCAAGCGAGGGTTTCTACGAGGAGTTTGTGGTGTCAGGGTGCAAGTGGAAAGACCCTCGGAGGCAGAAAGAGGAGACGAGTGGACGGGAAACAGTCAGAGGAAGAGGGTCAAATGTGGGGTTCAGGTAAGAACATCCACTAATTTCTATTTCTGTTTGCAGTCTCATGTGAACACAGCACATCCGAGCACAAAACTGTTTTCCCTGGAGAGCCTTTTTGCTGCATATGCAGAAATGTACAGGATTTATGTGTGTATATATATATATATATATACTAACAGTTTATTATAGAATAACACTGATCTATATTTTCATGGTTAAAATTATTTGTGTTCTATGGCATTTACAATAGATATACATAGCATCTAGGACATAGATGAATAGTTTAGGAGATGTGATACATCTCATGGAGTTACAACACCAGTCTATGACCAGCATTTAGTTCTTCTAATTTAGTCATGTCAGAGTTGTCATTAACAAGATTGTATTTCGTATGAAGAAGTGCATACTTCTCATGGACATTTGAACTGGCATTTTCGGTAGATTTACGCCTCCTCTTGTCTCTTCATCAGTAATAAGAAAGCTGACGTTCAATAGTTTTGTCACAGCATTCATTATCCTTACCAATAAACCTAAAAGGGGTTTGATCTGAGACGTGCAGGCCACTAAAAATCCTTGCAATAGACATACTATATGTGTGTGTGTGTGTGTGTGTGTGTGTAAGTGCACATGCCTGTAGGCTTTGTGTTAATGTGTGTGTTTGATTGAGTGTGCTAACAATTTCAGAAGAAATATTGCCCACAGCCATTAATGAACTATATTCTGTCAAAAATATTCCTGGAATGACCTTTTAAACGTACCTCGTTTGATTTTACTTTCACCAATGTGAAGGACATCAGCAGTTGAAAAGAAAAAAAAATGGTCAAGAACCATTTTGTGACTTTTAATATGTTTACTTGGAAGTAAAATAGAGTTTGAAGGTCTGGCAATGTTCACACTTTGTGAATTTTGAACTTTGCAGTAAAGCTTTTAAACCAGTTTAAAACTTGCAATGTTTTATATTTTCATTCATTTAATTCATTTTTTTAATACTATAGATATCAAAATATATTGTTTTTAATGTGATTATTAATATAAGTAATAACGTTTATTTATGTTTATTATTATTTATTGTTCTTATTATATGATTTTACATTTTTTCCAGTAGTTAGACTGACCTGACAGAACGAGTCGCTTTTTTATATGATCATCAAACACGCTTTTAAGAGACGCATTTGACACAGGTTTGTCATAAATGAGATTATAGTGAAGCTTGAGATGAATGTGTGCTCATGTAAGTGTGTATACGTGTAAGCGTCTATATGTACAAGCCTGGATATTTGCTGAGATAGATGGGTGCAGACATGGTATTAGGAGGCTCACTGTCTTCTGCCAAAGGTGTGAAATTAGCATCTCTGTGTGAGAGAGAGTGACAGTCAACTTCAACATTCTCCTCATACGCAGAGCTGGAAAAGCACACAGGCTATCCGTTTGGAAATGTCTCATCCCTCCAAGAGCTTTCTAGAAATCTGTCCTTCTTGTTGCACAGGAACCTAACTGATATGGATCCACTCTTGATCAATATTCTAATTTTAGTGTGATCATCCACTGTCATGCAAACGGATACTCATATGCCGGCTGCTGGCTCTGTGCTTTTCAAGGGCACTGAAGCGGAAGCGTGAAGGTCTCACGCATATTTAATGAATATCAAAATAAAACACTTTAACCTTGCACTATGCAAGGTTGTGTTATTTTCCCATTTTTTAAAACTAAATTAGATGTGATGTATCTAGGAGAAAACATCAAATAAGGTTATATGAACGAAATGACACAACATGATAAACTATTTTAAATGTCAGATCAACACCTTTATTAATACATATTTTGTTTCCTACTCATATGGCTGTTGTTTTTCCTCTTGCAGTGTAAGTCTAGGTTATTATTTATATGGTGGGCTGGCTGCTGGACGTATCTTTGACCTTTCAGCGTAGTCTCTAAATTCACCACCCGTCCGCCAGCACACACTGCTGTTGATATATACAGTATGTTCTCAGAGCACATGGCACATACGCTGCAGCTCTCTCGATACATAAAAGTCATGAGTAGTTTAAGATGAAGAAAGGAGAGGAAGGAAAACTTAGGGTTAGGTTGTGAAATGCATTCCTCATCCAGCCATCCCAGAAGTGGCCTGCAAATGTGCATGAATGACATGGCAAAAAAAGAATAATGACCGTATAGACTTTTTGGTGCAAATTGCCGCCATTTAATGCTTTAGAATGGTGATATACAGAATACACATTTTAGGAAACAATATCTTAGTTGCTATTATTTTGTGTTTTTTAAATTATTATCAATGTACCAAAGTTTATGTAGCCAAGAAAATGCTCTTGCTGCTTGTAATGATTTTGAAAGGTGAAGCATGTCATTTTGGTGCCACTATTGGTACCAAATTGTAAGCTATTGCAAAAAATACTAATGTTTGGTCAAACAGGTTGTCCTGAAATATAGGTTGAGTGAGATTTTACATGAATTGTAATCAGTCAAAAGCAGTGTTGGTTTAACTTGAGTTACGTAATCAGATGACTTTTTTCGAGTAACTAGTAAAGTTACACATTTTTCAGTTTACAACAAAATATCTGTTAATGCAAGTTACTTTTTCACATTTATTGACTGACAGCTCTCCTGTCCCCATGTTGAGAGAAATAAAGTGCAGAGATGTTGTGTGCGCTGTGAAAACATGATGGTTATTGTAGTTCTAGACTAAATGTGAACATGCATTTACTCATCTCACTTGCATGAAAAGATTCAGTATTCCTCAAAATGACTAAAAACTCAATTTTATGCAAACCTGTAATAACGAACATTGGTTCATTGCGATTTAACTTTTTTAACTTTAGTTAGTGTGTAATGTTGCTGTTAGAGCATTAACAACGTCTTCAAAGTTGACACTCAAAGTTCAATGCAAAGCGAAATATTTTCTTTTAAAGAATTCTCTGTTTAAGGACTACAACAAATGGCTGGTAGGGACTACAACAAGCTTCTTCCCTGGTTGGTGACATCACTAACCCTAAAATGTACATAATCCCTGCCCCCGGGAACACGCAACAAAGGGATGAGGCCATGCTATTGCAATATAGTACATAACACAAATGCAATAGCATGTCATAAAAGCAAGATGACAACATGACAAATTATAACCGTAATTAAACTAAACTGTACCTGTTCTATCTTCATGCAGCATATATTCTCTGGCTCTGTAGGATCTTCCAACAGTTCCCACACGAGCAATTTATAGATTATCATGACAGAATATGCTAGTCAATGACTTTAAGATAGCTAACTCCACATCAGCTATATAAATTCATCAACTAACCATTCAGAAACGTCCTGTTGCATTTTACATGTTGTCACTTCTTCTTGAGTCTCTTCATCATTGTCAGATGTTTTGAACAGTTTTTGACATTTTCAGTGAGTCTGAGGTAATCGGTGCTGCTAACATGAGCTCTTGAAACTCCGCCCTCTTCGTAGGAGCAGCAGCTCATTCGCATTTAAAGGGACACACACAAAAACGGAGCGCACCCTACCATACAGGCGTAAATATGCATTTCCTTCTGCTTTAGGCTTATTCATTTCACTTTTGGTGTGAAAGGGCCTTAACATTTGCCAAAAAATATAACTTTTTTGTTGTTATTAAAAAACAAACAAACAAGCAAACCCAGCCCAGGTGAGAAAAAATAACGCAAAAGTAACGCAAAAGTAATGTAACGCATTACTTTTCATAAAAAGTAACTAAGTAATGCAATTATATTGTAATATTGTAATGCATTACTTTTAAAAGTAACTTTCCCCAACACTGGTCAAAAGGCAAAGCAATTTTCTCAAAGTGCCACATTGTTTAAATTTTTTTTCAAATACCGCCTGTGACGTTCATTGATAAAAGCTGGTTGCCAAAAAGATGTAAGCGTGTCCTGTGACAAAGTTGAGAAAAGCTTGACTCAATAAAATTATAAATGTTTCTACTGCTACATATTTATATTGTTTGGCAGATTTTCATTTCAATTGGAATCCTCATGATTGGGATTTTCACTGGAAGGCGAACAAACGATTTCCCCATGTAGATTTTACAACATGTTCAAGTTGGTCATGTGAATTTGCCGCATTGACCAGCTTTCCTGGCCTGGATCTTGGAATGGAGGAGGACAAAAAGCCTGCAGCATAATAGGGCCCGCCACATTAGTGGGAATCTTAGGAACATAGCCTTCGCGAGGAAATAAGAAGGCTTTAACCATGCCCGGAGTGAAGTCCAAGCAGGAAGGAGAGACCGATAGAGCTTGAAGGTCTCCAATTCTCTTAAGAGACAAAATAGCAAGAAGAAACAGAGTCTTGAGAGTGAGGAACTTCTCAGGAACCTCTTCAATGGGCTCAAACAGAGCCATGGACAGGCCTTCCAAAACTATGGCCAAATCCCAAGTCGGAACTCTCTGACGTGCCGCAGGTCTTAGCCTCAAACTACCACGGAGGAAGCGAGTTACCCATGGGTGTCTTCCAAATGACGCACCATCTAAAGGGGTGTGGTAAGCAGAAATGGCCGCCACATACACCCTCAAAATGGATGGGGATAGCCCTGATGAGAACTTATCTTGAAGGAACTCCAGAACTGTACCAACCGGACAGTTAGCAGGGTCCAACGGACGACAACCAACCCCAGAGGGGCTGGATACGTGAGGGAGTAAAACAATGGACAGTGTGTCATCTCTCGAGACGCAAACAGATCCACATCTGCTTTCCCGAAGCGCTCCCACAGGAGCTCCACCACTTCGGGGTGAAGTCTCCACTCCCCGGGCCTCAGCCCTTGCCTCGACAGGATGTCTGCTCCCTGATTCAGACGCCCCAGGATGTATACTGCCCTGACTGACAGTCCTTTCCCTTGGGCCCACAGGAGGATCTGGTGTGCCAACTTGCATAAGGGGCGCGAACGCAGATGCCCCTGATGATTTATACACGAGACCACCGCTGTGTTGTCCGTGTGGACCAGCACATGGTGGCCCCTGAGGTCTGGGAGGAAGTGTTTGAGTGCCAGGAACACAGCCATCATCTCCAACTGGTTTATGTGCCAGGAAAGATAATGGCCCCTCCACAGACCCTGAGCTGAGCGACCACTCATGATCGCCCCCCAGCCGGTGAGGGACGTATCCGTCGTATGCGTTACACAATGACAAGGAGCTCCCAACACTGGCCCATGGGAAAGAAACCAAGGTTTTTTCCACATGACACAAGCACGAAGGCATCGCCGCGTGATCTCGATCATGCGAAATGGAACCCCACTGCAAAGGTCTCATGTACAACAGGCCAAAAGGGATCACGTTGGACGCAGCTGCCATCAGACCTAACAGTCTCTGAAACTGTTTCACAGTGAGTGACTGGCCTAGGCTTTGGTTGTGAATGCTGCCCCACCCCCCAGTCTCTCTGTGGGGGAGCACGGGAAGCAACGCTCACTTTCTGTTGCGCCCTGTGTGAGGAGCTCATACTCGGCTGGGACCTGAGAGCGGCAAGGAAGGAACTTTTGGAATGCCCCCGCCTGTTTCTTAGCTTCCTTAAACCTCTCGACAACTGTGCTGACTGAGTCGCCGAAAAGGCCAGGCGGTGTGAGAGGGGCATCCAAAAGAAAAGATCTATCACGGACTTTCATTTCAGCGAGGTTGAGCCACAAATGCCTTTCCGTGGCTACCAGGGCTGCCATAGACCGCCCTATTGACTTGGCGGTGTCCTTGGTAGCCTGGAGAGATAGAACGGTAGCTTTACGAAGCTCAACAAAAGCCTTGCGACATCACTTCCCCACCCTCATCAAGATCTTTTAGCAGGTCGGCCTGATAAGCATGCAAGATGGACATAGTGTGTAAACAAGCCGCCGCCTGACCTGCAGCCGAGTATGCTTTACCCACTAAAGCTGATGATGTTCTTAGTGGCTAAGTGGGTAACTTCTGGGCTTTAAGAGAAGATGCAGACTCAGGGGAGAGATAGCTCGCAAGCGTCTCTTCCAGCTGAGGCATCTCCCCATAACCATGCCTTTTCAGCCCTAATATATTGCTGTAATTCGATGTTTGCGAACTGAACACCCAATAGGAAGTGGGTTTATTCCACAACCTCAGCGCTGGGTCCTGCAGGTAAAGGCAGAGAAAGGGCAGCGCCCTCTCTGCAAGATCCATTTACAAACTCCACGACGTGAGCCTTCGCTGTGCCTCAGCAGCAGCGGGAGCCGAGCCGCGGGGAATGCGAGCCGAAGCGCCTTCCTCAAAAAACGCCCGATGGGAGCGGAGCGGAGCGTCTTGAGACACACGATTTCACAGAGAGCGCTTACTGAAGACACAGAAGCTGACACTGTTTGGTTCAGGTGTGCTTTATAGTTTCCTGGTCATGATGTCACCTGCCTATGACATTCCATCACTCCATTGGACTGATTTCCCATGTGCTTCACGACGCAATCACGCAGAGGCGTTCCCAAAGCGCTTGACGCAGCGCGAGTTCCCTTGAAAGGGAACAAATATTATTGGATTATGTTTTACAAGAAAATACTATTTCAGTCTGTCGACTTCAAAATTTCATGTTTAATTCAATGTGTTACTTGTGGTTTCATTTAGCTATGAAATGTAGGCTTCTAGCAATTTCTGAGTAAAAAATTTTACCAAAATAAATCCTACACCAATGTTTTTCAGTCACATTGCTTAACAATTTTTTCCCCTTAAAATTTCGTAAATGTGACAGCACCTTAAGAATGCCATTCCATGTTAAAGTCAATCATCTGATTTTAAACCACCAAAGTGTAATATTCTGATAATGGGTTAATTCTAGTTTGCTATACATTTTATATACAACCCTTTATATCCAACATGAACAAATTATATATGACCCTTTTCCCTACAGAATGTTTGTTTGGTCTGTTCTTAGTACCAGAGGAGCATGTTGAGAATTGATGATGATGATGATAAAAGATCTGTTAGTACAGAGATTTTACAACTGGGCTTCACCTTATCCCTAGATATACTGTATCTGTGTCTGCTGAACTGGCCAACTCAGAGTCCAGATTTAATCTCTTGTGCTCTGGTCTCTCGTTAAACACATTAAAAATAGAACCTCAATATTCCAATATACCCATGGGCCTCTGGCCAGACAGGGAAGCCTTCACAGAGTCCCTAAAATGTTTTTGGCCTGGTCCTCCTCGCACATGAAACCTATTCCTGCAGCTGGGCAGTATCTCAACATGGAAGCTCTATTTCTCTCTCGTTTACTCTCTCTGGCTCTTGATGTCTCTGCATCTTTGATCTGGTCCTGCACACAGTGTTTAAATTTGCATGCTAGTTCCAGGTTTGTTTGTGTCCCAGGTTTGTGTCCCTGCTTTGCCCTGTTTGCTGCCTGCGTGAGAGGCTTAGTTTGCCAGGCTTGGTTTGCAGTCTGGAGGCGGACCAGGCTGCTGCGCTACAGAAGTGTGTACGTTTGGGGATGTGATTCCCCAAGGCTCTGTGTAAAAATAGCTCTCTAAATAAACCATAATTCTCTGTGTAATTGGTACTTTTAAGAGGGAGAATGAAATATGACTTAGCAGGTATGTTGAAATTGTCAAGATGATTCCCTATTTAAATGTCACAGTTACATAAGCATCATATATATAAATTTGATATGAAAATCAGTCATTGATTTGCTGCATTATGTTGTGTTTATTTATGATTCTCATGTGTAATAGCACCTCTGAACCTGCAGAGGGCAGCGGAGAGCTTTTGCCTTTGCTGTAGGTAGGGATTATACAGTGAGGAGCTTTGGAACATAATGAAATGGACTGTAGAACGGGAGTCAAGGCCCTGTCCTCTGTGTGTGTCGCAGTGCAGGTTTATTCTGGCAGTGGGCTTTTATGGTTGAATGGTGGCAAGCAGAGGTGTTCCAGCCTCTCTCCCTCTCTTTCTGTTCCTTCCATATGGTTGCAGGGATATAGATTATAGGGTTCACACAGCAGCACTTGACTTACACTCTTCTGACTCCTGGCCTAGCATGGCCTCACATGGACATGCTTCCTATAGTGACCACATTTTTGAAAATCGGTGCGTTTTGAAATTTGTGCAATTTGTGACCATGGTAATTATTGTAATGAAGTATGGTATAAACTTTTCAGACTATGCAGTTCTGGCAATTGTGTTATAGAGTATTATTATACACTGATTTTTCAGTGACTCTTTCTGCAGTTTACACAATTACGCCAGTAGGGGGCGACAATTGACTTTTTTGTATTATGAGTGAGTGATTTGCTCATTTGCTCAACCGATTCGTTCAAAAACACTTCATCCTGGAGAGAAAATGTGACTGGCTGAATTTGGAGAAGCAACTACTATATTGTAGGAGTTGTAAGCTAGTACGCTATTTTGAACCGAGCCTCTTTTTTTATGAGTGAATCACTGAATCATTCACGCAGCCGTTTTGTTAAAAAAACACTGATTCATTAGGGAACTAAATGCCACTGTTGCTCGGAAGCGTGCAACATTAAATTCTTCTTTGGCTTCATTTGGAAGTATTTTCATTCGTGGAGCAAAAACAGGCAGTGGTAATCGGAAATACATCGTCAAAAATGTAAGTTTCTCAATATTAACTTTTTGTTTATTGTACTGTTGTGTAACATCGCTTGCTGTTGTTATTTTGGACTTCTGTTGATTCAGAATAAAGGCACTCTTGTGGTGTGATATTGTTGAAATGTTTTATGTTTTAATGAGGATGTGTATGCTTGCTTCTACTCTTTGGTTGTGGGACATTCATGCACTGTGTCATCCCATAGAAATAGGATAAGTATGAACCTGTTCTCAGTGTGTTTTTTGCAGTTTAAGGGAGAGTTTCATGTGGCGTGTTTTCATGCCGCACCTCGCAAGCTATGCCCATGTTATTTTGAGACATTGTTTCAAAGGAAACTGAAGATGACACTTTAAATAAATTGAGCACATTAAATGTATTTTTAATTTATAGCTATATGTATGGCTTATTTACATTCTGAGGTGAGCAGCAGTATCATTGCGGTTATAAACGTATAAAATCACATGTTAATAGACTCTTCTTATTCTTTACAGTTATGAAAATTGAGGAAAAATTGGGGTATTAGCCTATACTTCCAGGCCTTTGCATGTCAAGTCACCTTTATTTATAAGGTGCTTTATACGGTACAAATTGCTTCAAAGCAGCTTTACCGGAGCAAGAATAATTAATGATGCGAACAGAGTTCATTTCGGCTATAAAGCAGCTCTAAAAAGAAAATAGTGTCATTGTTCAGCTGAAGTCAGTTAAGTGTTGATTCAGTTCCATTTTAAAGATCATCAATTATTAAATTAGTTCATTTCATTTATAGTAGTTCTGCAGAAAACAGTGATATCATCATCCAGCTCAATTCAGTTCTCATCCAATAGTGTAAGTGCAGTCAAATCAATATATTGATGAATATTAAGTATCCCCAACTAAGCAAGTCAGAGGTGACAGTGGCAAGGAACCCAACTCCATCAGGTGATGAAATGGAGAAAAAAAACAAAAAAAACAAGCTCAGTCGGGGGGCGAGTTCCCCTCTGGCCAACGAATGAACATTGTGTGATTATGATTCAGGCTGCATCACAAGTCAGAAATCAGATTACAGATTGGTAGCATTCAAAATATTTCATCCAGTTTATGTCTAGGTGCAGGTCCACCATCTGATGTGGATACAGCTCAGATCCGGCTGACTACGGCAACCTCCAGATAAAGATGATACAGACTAATATTAGCGTAGATGCCATTCTTCTTATGATGTAACAAGTACATCTGGTGTTATAGGAAGTGTTCCTGGTTCCGGTTGACCTAATTCATGCATCCTAACAATCCTTTAACTGATTTAAGTGATAGAAATGTCATTATGTGTATGCCAGGTTAAAGAGGTGTGTTTTTAGTCTAGATTTAAACAGACAGAGTGTGTCTGCTTCCTAAACAAGGCTAGGAAGACTGTTCCAGAGTTTGGGTGCTAAATAGGAAAAGGATCTACCACCCGCAGTTCATTTTGATATTCTAGGTTTTATCACCTGAACAGAATTTTGAGACTGCAATAGATATGAAGGACTATAATGCATTAAAGGGTTAGTTCACCCAAAAATGAAAATTCTGTCATTTATTACTCACGCTCATGCCGTTCCATACCCGTAAGACCTTCGTTAATCTTCGGAACGCAAATTGAGAGATTTTTGTTGAAATCCGATGGCTCCGTGAGGCCTGCATAGGGAGCAATGACATTTCCTCTCTCAAGATCCATAAAGGTACTAGAAACATATTTAAATCAGTTCATGTGAGTACAGTGGTTCAATATTAATATTATAAAGCGACGAGAATATTTTTGGTGTGCCAAAAAAAACAAAATAACGAATTATACAGTGATGGCCGATTTCAAAACACTGCTTCAGGAAGCTTCGGAGCATTATGAATCAGTGTGGAATCCGCAGTTTGGAGCGCAAAACTATTTTTGCAAAAGTAAATAGTAAGAAATTACTAGTCGTCCAATTTTTCAACTATGCATTCTGTTAATTTTGTAAATTGGTATATTTCGTCAGGGCATGAAGAAATATAGAGCTGAGTATCATCAGCATAACAGTGAAAACTAACTATCTACCAAGGGTATCATGTGAAAAGCAATGATCCTAGTACTGAGCCTTGCGGTTCTCCGTACTGAAATTGTGATCGAAATGATACCTCTTTATTTACTTCTACAAACTGATCAGATAAGTATGATTTTCATATTAAATTCAGACTCCTTATAGTACTCTTTAGGAGCATTTATGGAGAAAACGTCTAGGTTACTATTGTAACCCCCGTTCCCTGAAGGAGGGAACGGAGACGTTACGTCGATACTGACATAATTGGGTCTCGCTTGGGAGCCCAATCACCTCCAAAGAGTACAAAACAAGCCAATGGGAATTGGCCAGTGAGATTGACATGCCGGACCACACCCCCGGCATCTGGGTATAAATAGGGCCGGCATACTCACCTTCATTCATATTTTTGCTGAGGAGCCGAGATAGGTATCTGGCCGCTCAGCGGTGACTCAGAGCTATGGCAGGGGGACGTAACGTCTACGTTCCCTCCTTCAGGGAACAGGGGTTACAATAGTAACCTAGACGTTCCCATTCAGTCAGTCATGTTCGACGTTATGTCGATACTGACGTAATGGGGTCCAGTGGAAAGCGCCATAGCTACTGAACCACGTTACGAGTGTTAGGGAGGCAGATGCTGGCAAGCCGTAGCGTGCCCAAATGCAAGTGCGGCCCATACTTGTAACCCTCCAGTGCCCAGAGTAAGCCCAGGAATGTCTTCCATACCAGTGGGATGGAGAGGACAGGGCGATACAATGGAGAAGGTCGAAGCTGCTGTTCCTTACCCCCGGGGAAGAGTGCTTCGGGACTCAATTCCCACGTTTTTCAGCCATGACCAAAACGCCAGGAAAGCGTTATCCGAGGAGGGGAAAGCTACGGAGACCACACCCTGCCCGAAGGGAGGTAATGTGTGGAAAACACATATGGACTGGCCTGAGGACAGTAACGCATATGGAAGATCTCTGATGTAGGTCCTACCTTCCGGGAGGATCACACTAGCAGTCAGAAACAGGGCAGAGCGAAGCCGGCCAGGGAAAGACACAGGTTTACCATCAGGGAAACCGTACCCGGGACAAACACATATGGGATTACCCGCGGGGAATCACAGCATATGGGCATCTAGCCCAGTACAGGGGCAGACCAATCGGGCATACACACGAGTACTGGACCTAGCGCCGGACGCCTCCGCCGCGTCTGGCTGGCGTAGGATGCAGGAGGAACTCCACAGGGTTCGCCGTTACGGGGAACTGAACTGAGGAGCGGGAAAAGTGCTCGCATTCCCTCTCCCGAGGGAAATGGCACAGCAAGCGAACACCCGTGGCTATCTACGAGTAGACAGCACACAGGTGGACACCGGTTCCACTCGGAGATTGTAATATCTCGCGAATGTATTTGGTGTCGCCCAGCCTGCAGCTGTGCATATGTCTGCAACAGAGGATGTCTGCAAGAAGCAACACCCCGAGTGGAGTGAGCTCGCAACCCGAGGGGGCACGGCTCGCCTTGCGACCGGTAGGCCAAGGCGATGGCATCCACTATCCAGTGGGCCAACCTCTGTTTGGAGACAGCCTTTCCCTTCTGCTGACCTCTAAAACAGACAAAGAGCTGCTCAGAGCTTCTGAAGCTCTGCGTGCGGTCCACGTAAATGCGCAGGGCACGAACGAGACACAGCAACGCAAGGGCTGGGTCTGCCTCCTCCGGGGGCAGCACTTGCAAGTTCACCACCTGGTCCCGGAAGGGAGTGGTGGGAACTTTGGGCACATATCCAGGCCGGGGTCTCAGGATAACGTGAGAGTAGTCCAGCCCGAATTCCAGGCACGAATCGCTGACCGAAAATGCTTGCAGGTCCCCAACCCTCTTGAAGGAGGCGAGCGTGGTCAGGAGCACTGTCTTCAGAGACAGATGTTTCAGCTCAGCTGACTCAAGGGGCTCGAAGGGAGCTCTCCGCAGGCCCGTGAGGGCGACAGAGAGGTCCCAAGAGGGAATGAGGCGAGGCCTAGGGGGATTTAACCTCCTGGCCCCTCTGAGGAACCTGATGATCAGGTCGTGCTTTCCTAGTGACTTGCAATCAAGCACATCGTGATGTGCTGCGATGGCGGCCACATAGACCTTCAGGGTGGAGGGGGACAGCCTCCGCTCCAAACCCTCTTGAAGGAAGGAAAGCACAGCACTGACCGGGCATTTTCGGGGGTCTTCCCGGTGGGAAGAACACCACTCAACGAACAGACTCAACTTCATGGCATAAGCGCAACTCGTAGAGGGGGCTCTAGCCGAAGTGATGGTGTCAACTACCGTGGACGATAGACCACTTAAGTCTGCCGCGTCCCGTCCAGGAACCACACGTGGAGGTTCCACAGGTCGGGGCGCGGGTGCCATATGGTGCCCTGCCCCTAAGAAAGGAGGCCCTTCCTCAGGGGGATGCGCCAGGGATGGGCTGTCGCGAGGAGCATGAGTTCTGGGAACCAGGTCCGGTTGGGCCAGTACGGCGCAACTAGCAAGACCTGCTCCTCGTCCTCCCTGACCTTGCACAGTGTCTGTGCGAGAAGGCTCACTGGGGGAAACGCATACTTGCGTAGGCCCCGGGGCCAGCTGTGTGCCATTGCATCCGTGCCGAGGGACTGGCAGTGGGCGTATTCCTGAGAAGCAAACAGGTCCACCTGCGCCTCCCTGAATCGGCCCCAGATCAGCTGGACCGCCTGGGGGTGGAGTCTCCATTCCCCCGGGAGCGTGAGCTGTCGTGAGAGCACGTCGGCCGCACGATTGAGCTCGCCCGGGATGTAGGAGGCGTGCAGGGACCTGAGTCGGCGCTGACTCCACAGGAGGAGATGGCGGGCGAGTTGCGACATGCGACGGGAACGTAGACCACCCTGGTGGTTGATGTACGCTACCATCGATGTGTTGTCCGTCCGGACCAGCACATGCTTGCCCTGCAGCAGCGGTCGAAACCGGCGCAGAGCAAGGAGTACTGCTAGCAACTCGAGGCAGTTGATGTGCCAGTGGCGTTGGGGTCCTGTCCAGGACCCCAATGCCGACTGACCGCTGCATATGGCACCCCAGCCGGTGGAGGAGGCATCTGTTGTAACACCAACATGCCTGGACACTTGTACTAGGGGCACTCCGGCCCGTAGAAAAGCAAGGTCTGACCACGGGCTGAATGTGTGGTGACAACTCGGTGTGATGACCACACGGAGTGAGCCACGGTGCCATGCCCACCTCGGGACTCGGTCGTGAAGCCAGTGCTGAAGCGGTCTCATATGAAGCAGTCCGAGCGGCGTGACCGCGGCTGCGGATGACATATGCCCCAAGAGCCTCTGAAATTGTTTCAGTGGGACCGCTGTTTTCCGCGAGAACGAATTCAGGCAGTTCAGCACCGACTGTGCACGCTCGTTGGTGAGACGTGCTGTCATGTTGAGCGAGTCCAGCTCCACACAGAGAAAAGAGATGCTCTGCACGGGGCAAAGCTTGCTCTTTTCCCAGTTGACCCGAAGCCCCAACTGGCTGAGGTGACTGAGCACCAGGTCCCTGTGTTCGCACAACTGCTCTCGCGACTGGGCCAGAATGAGCCAGTCGTCGAGGTAGTTGAGAATGCAAACACCCACTTCCCTGAGCGGGGCAAGGGCCCCCTCTGCGACTTTGGTAAAGACGCGAGGGGACAGGGACAGCCCGAAGGGTAGGACCTTGTACTGATATGCTCGCCCCTCGAACGCAAACCGCAGAAACGGAGGATCGAGACATGAAAGTACGCGTCCTTCAGGTCGATCGCTGCAAACCAATCCTGGGCGCGAACGCACGTGAGGATGCGTTTCAGCGTGAGCATCTTGAACGGGAGCTTGTGAAGGGCCTGATTCAAGACACACAGATCCAAGAACGGCCGTAACCCCCCGCCTTTCTTGGGTACTATGAAGTACGGGCTGTAAAACCCGGACTTCATCTCGGCTGGAGGGACAGGCTGTATTGCGTCCTTCGCCAAAAGAACCGCAATCTCCGCCCGCAGGACAGGGGCGTTTGGACCTGTCACCGAAGTGAACAGAACGCCGCTGAACCTGGGGGGACGCCTGGCGAACTGAATCACGTAGCCGAGTCTGACTGTCCGAATGAGCCAACGGGACGGGTTGGGAAGGCGTAGCCACGCCCCCAAGCACCGTATGAGTGGAACTATCCGGACAGCAGAAGTACCCACGGGGGGGCAGCATGGAGCACTGTGGCCCAACTCGGGAGGCAGTGCGTCCCGAAGTCGAGGCCGTGAGTGGGGTCCACTCACGTGGCTCCGAGTGGGCAGGGTGGCATGGGGAGGCTGTGCGTCCCCGGGGCGCCAAGACCCTGCCCGTGGCGAAGGAAGGAGTGGCCGAGAATGAAGAAGCGGAGCTTCGCTCACCCTCAGCACAGACCTTCTTATATGACCCAGAGGTCTTGGAAATTGCTCTTTTATTGACAATGTGGCGGAACAGAAAGAAAACAGAAAAGAAAACAAAACACAGGATTCTCCCCCGGCCCTCTCCTGGGGGAAGGAGCGGTGCAGTCACTGTCTCCTGCAGAGCAGTCTCAAACTTCTGGGTGTCCCATCTCAGGGCCGCTTCTTAGCCTTCTTTTTGGAAGGTTTGGCGGCCTGGGCGGGTGGCGTGGCTTTCCTGCGGGAGGCTCGGGGAGGATGGGATGGCTCCGATCTCCTGGATGCCTGAGCCGCAGGAGGATGCCCTCAGCGAGGAGCAGGTGGAGGCACGACCCGCGGCGGATTGGTGGCAACATCACGCCGGGGCAGGATGTGTTTTATGGCCTCCGTCTGCTTTTGCACTGCCGAGAACTGCTGCGCGAAGTCCTCGACAGTGTTGCCGAAGAGGCCGGCCTGGGACATCGAGCGAACTTTGTCGGCGTCCTTCATCTCAGCCAGGTCCAGCCAAAGATGCCGTTCCTGGACCACCAGGGTCTGACCCAGGGCGCGCCCCGGAGGGCGAGGTTGGTCGCCGCACGGAGCTCTTGCAAGAGCCCTGGCTCAGAACTACCCTCGTGCAGCTCTTTCAGAGCTTTCGCCTGATGGACCTGCAAGATGGCCATGGCGTGCAGGGCAGATTCCGCCTGTCCAGCGGCGGAGTAAGCCTTGGCAGCAAGAGCGGCCGTGGTCTTACCCACCTTGGACAGGAGACGCGGACAGTTCCGCCAGGTGGCCGCGGACTGCGGGCACAAGTGCACCGCAATCGCACGTTCCACCTGCGGAATATCCACGTACCCCTTGGCGGCCCCACCGTCAAGGGTAGTGAGAGTGGAGGAGGCAGAAGAACGGTTTCTGGCAGTGTGAGGTGCCATCCACGTCTTCTGGAGCTCCTCATGCACCTCCGGGAAGAATGGCACTGAAGGGTGGGCACCAGAAACCAATCATCCAATCGCGAGCGCTCGGGACACGGTGGAGGGTTCCACACAAGACCGATGCCCGCGGTGGCCCGGGCAAGCATGGCTGTTAACTCAGAGTCTGCCTCCGACTGAGCAACCGGCCCTGAGGGCGGAAGCTCGGAGTCGTCGTCGTCCTCTGAGCCGTCCAGCCCACTCCCCGATGCAGCAATCGACATCTGGTCCTCCTCCGGAGCGCCGAAAGTGATGCGGGGAACCCCCGTGGAGGGCCCCGCGGCAGCAGCCGGCAACTCGACGGCACATGGCGTTGCGGAGGAGTGGGAGGTTCGTGGGGGCGGACCCGATGAAGTTGTTCCCACTGTAATCCTCAGATTTCCCAGAGTACTAACCGGACCAGCAGCCATTACAGCCGCTGGTGCTGGGGTAGTAGCAGAGGGGACTCTTGCCTCCATGTTAAAGAAGGAGAGTCGCGATCTCAACGCCAACATGGACATGCCCTCGCAGTGAGGGCATGTGCCATCCACGAGCGCTGACTCAGCGTGCGTTTTACCCAAACACGTGAGACAGTGATCGTGGCCGTCAGAGGAGGTCAGGAAAACGACCTCATCCAGAAACACATGGATGAAGAGACATCTTGAAAAAGACGCTGATCGCCCGTGCTTGCTCTTTTAGAATACCCACCAGCCGAAGCACACAGGGATGAATGCAGCACCGTCCTGTGGGCAGCGCGCTGTCACATCCACCGCTGAGCGTGCCTTCCCACCAGCTGGAGAGATCCGAGCAGCCACCGGAACAAAACTAAATTAAAATTGCTGTTTTGCTCTTTTTCTTTTCAGAAATTGCACTCTAATAGAGATGAAAGGAAGATCCGATCCGATCGGCTCCGAAGCAAAAGTATGAATGAAGGTGAGTATGCCGGCCCTATTTATACCCGGATGCCGGGGGTGTGATCCGGCATGTCAATCTCACTGGCCAATTCCCATTGGCTTGTTTTGTACTCCTTGGAGGTGATTGGGCTCCCAAGCGAGACCCCATTACGTCAGTATCGACGTAACGTTGAACATGACTGACTGAATGGGAACTGCAAGTCATTAAGATTGTATTTTTGAGCTTCATTAATTTTTTAAAATAAAGTTGTTTATGCATCATCCGATTGGTCAGTTTTGAAGAGTTAAAGACTTTACATGTCACTTTAATGAGCCATAAATGACACCTTACCACATATGTCACATGACATGAATAACTCCAAAGTATTTTAATTGTGGAAAAATGTCTTTAATGTGTTAATTATTATTGTAAAATTGACATAATTGTGATTTCTTTCTGATGTTGTTTTGGTAAAATATTTTGTTGTCGGTAAACTGGCTGTGATTTGTTTTAATTGGGCCCATGCAAAGTTTTGAACCAGCAATCTTGAAGTTTCATTCCTGAATTTTATTATATATTATTTTAAATATTATGTTATATATATATATATATGTAANACCCAGTAGAACATGCAGTGCCTTGCACACCTGAATCCTACATTATGAAGCCTATGTGCTTAGAAAGTTTAACATAAACATAAAAAATATAAACACTGCAGGCTACTCAAACTTGCATCATCACAAGATGTTGCAAATAAATATTTCTAGTGATTATGCAAGTTTGAGTAACGTGCAGAATTTATATTTTTTCTAGTTTTTTAGTAAAAAATATTTTTTAAATTCTCCTTCTAGTAGAAAAAAAGAAGCTGTTTTCTTATTAAGTGCCAAACATGTTTATGAATGTAGTGTTCCTTTCTCTCTCTTTTTAATCTGCAGTGTCATTAATGACTCCAAGGTAGTTAGGAAGTGATTATGTGATGCCAAAGCTGTCACACACAGAAAGAGCTAATTGAGTTAATTGAGTAACAATTGTTGGGATGTGGAAGTTACTGTTGGGTGACTTGTCGTCTTCAACTCTTCTTCTTGACGCTCTCATCTATCCATCCATCTCTTCACACCTGTTCTTTAATAGCCATTCTCCTCATGCTGTGACCATACCCATCCCAGACCTCACACACACACGCACACGGAGCCAGGGGTTGCAAGAGGATCCCCATTCTTGGATTTCACCCTCTCATCATGACATCCATTAAAGTCCTGCTGGGTCTCAGTCCCTAGTGGGTAGACAGCACATTAGCGCTTGGACCATTGAGCTCAACAAGGCCCTGCTCTGAATTATTGATCCCAACACAACTAATGAGGGAACCCTATACCCTCTTTTGATGAGACACACACGGTCACACTACCGTGTGAGCTCTGCATTGCCGTACACACCGGCACACTGTCCACCCAGCCGTCACTCGGTTTGCCAGGACTGGGCCGGTCCATTTAATCAACCTGTTTATCAGTGCTTTGACGTTCACAGGCTCAGATGGCCTTACTGAAAAAAACAGGGCTGTGTTTCCCAAAAGCATCATAAGCATAGATCATAGAAACCATTGCCACCAATGGTCTCTACGATCAGCTTAGGCTCACAAAGCTTTTGGGAAATGCAGCCCAGGTTAAATCAAATGCATGCGAATTTACAGGCTGTTCCAAACTGGTTTATTGACAAGTCAATATTTGATTGTTTGTGGTCATTTCTTCAATGTTTTACATTTAGATTACCTTTGCCATCATGTAATGATCACCTGAAGTAAAAAAGTAATTATATAAAATAATATTAATAATCTAATAACACTGCTATATCTAATCTTGAGAAAATCATGTAAACTGTACACATACTTTAGGTACACTTTTTTGTACTGTACATTTGATGCCTAAATTCAAGATTTAAAATGATTTTGAGTTTATAATGTTTTGTTTTTTTTCACTTATTAATTAGACAATGTAGTATAGAATTTTAAAATCTGCCATTTATTTGTTATCAGCCATGATGACATGATTTTTTTATTACTTATTACTTGCTTATCATATTGGCCATCCCTAAAAAGGCTATTGTTTTTGCTGGATCTTGCTGGTTTGCCACCAGTCGACCATCATAGCCATGTTATGTTCATAATGGTTTGCTGGTTAAGCTATAAGAAGCCTCATTCATAATTGAAATGAAAATGTCTTTAATCTTCTGTTCATTTGTGATTTGAATTAAATTTAAGGAGTTAGATTTCAAATAAATTGGAATTTATTCATTCAGTCCCAGTAAGTGTAGTTTTTATTTAGATGGAAAGCTTGTCAAGACAAATGCTGAATGTTAACATGACAACATTGTTTGAAAGTTTTAGGACAGGGATGGGCAAACTCAGTCCTGGAGGGCCACTGTCCTGCAGAGTTTAGCTCCCACCCTGATTAAAAACTCACCTGCCTGTAACCTAGTAATCCTGAAGACATGATTAGTTGGTTCAAGTGTGTTTGATTAGGGTTAGAGCTAAACTCTCCAGGACAGTGGCCTCAAGGATTGTGTTTGCCCATTCCTGCTTTAGGACTTGGATATGAAGGATATGAAAACTTTCATTACTGCCTTTACTTCCTGAAAATAAATTCCTCTTCTTGTCATTCCCATTTAATTTCCATTCAAATTCCAGTGGGTTGTGGCCAATTCTATTCCAAAATTAATGCTCATAGTTTGAAATGTTGGCAGTTTTTAAATTCTGAATTTTGCCTAACCCTGGTAAGGACCCCAGCATACCAGCATCCAAAACACATTATATCCTCAGCAGGAAAGTGCATTTTGTTTGCTTTGTCGCCGTCTGCATCCACAGTTGACAAACCCAGATTCACGACTTTCCTCCTGACCTTTACAAAGTGAATGATTAAGCAAAGCTCCAATAATGAGCAGTTAATCAGTAAAGATCAGTATAAAGACCTCACCTGTATCAGTGTGTTTACCCATTTGTGTATCAGGGCACACACACGAGTCCATCCTCATTATGAGCTGTTTGCTCAGGTGCTGGTCTAATAGTGTGTATGAGTGCCTTCTGGGATCAGATGACAGCATGCGTGCGAATGCACATGTAATGCACCTTTAGTCTTTTTTTATTTTTTATTTATGCATTTGGCACTTTTAATGGAGCTTATATGTCCAATTTCCCCCACCCTTCTTTATTTTCTGTGCAGTGTACTATCGAGAGTGTCAGCCAGCCTCCTTAGTATTCACATCCCCACTCGCAGACTTGCTGCACAAGCCAGAGACAACAGAAGAGAGAGAGAGAAAGAGAGAGAGGAGGGAAAAGGAACCAAAAGGAAGACAAAATGAAAGATCGCAATTTTTCTAGCCCCTGGCTCAAGCGTGCGTAGTGTGTCTGCAAGTATATAGCTTTAGAGAATTCATTTTTGACACCTCTTTTTTCTCTAACCTTTTTTTAAATGGTGGATTCACCCCTGCAGCATAGCTTTTCCTCCATCGAAAAGGCTGCTATAAGCTCAGCTGCTGTCTAAGGCGAGCCAAAACGTTTACATACCAAAGATGTTCAATTTAAAATTCTTTATGTGGTGCATTTCATCCCGACAATGACACGTTTTGAAATTGGCCCAGTTGTGCTAAATAAGACTGAGGCTTGTGTCGCTCTCTCTCTTTCTCTTTGTTAGTTTCTCTGTCTCCCTCATTCTTCCTTCCAGTCTTTTCTCCGTGTCACTCCATGTCTCCTCATCCCTCTGTCAGTTTGAATTTAATCTCCCCCTCCTCCTCCTCATTCCTTTGCTCTGTCGCTCTCAGTTCCATCTCTTCCGTATGCTCTGTCCCCTCAAATCTCAAATCTCTCCAAACTATTGAGAAAAGCTTTGCTTAACAAATATTTCCTGCAACAGATAGACTAAAAGAGAGATGGAGCCTGATGGAGTTGCGAAGAGGACGTTAATCTCCTTACAAGTTCACAGGGCTGCAAAGTGAAAAAAGAGGAATGAGAGATGGAGAAGTGACCACCACCGTTGCGATTGCCATAAACACACCGATTATGAGAGTGAAAGAGATGGAGGGAAAAATCGAGAGAGAGAGAGAGAGAGAGAGAGTGTGGCAATGCTTCCATGCTTTCCACTCTGCAGGATGACAAGCGGCTGCTGCCTCTCCAATTGGTTGGGACTGCCACCAATCAGAGCGCAGGCAGGGAAGGTGCCTTTAGGTTATACCCAACCCCAAAAACAAGAAGCAGGGAGAGAGAGAGAGAGAGAGATAGGGAGAGAAAGAGAGAGAGAGAGTGCAGCGCAGACACCGGCTTGACTGCTACTGAGGCATTTCTTCATGTTATCTGAGAAATGTTCCTGTTGAAGGGAAACTGTTCATCTTCTGTCTGCTGTAGAGAAGCACGGTTCATCCCGGTGCGCCTGCAGGGATTTTGGTTCATTAACTGACCAAAGGCTCTGGCATTTCTGACCCCCCCCCAACCCCGT
>RJVU01036174.1:3059921-3070361 GCA_003731715.1 Anabarilius grahami | reverse complement strand
TTGCCCTCTGACTCACCTGAGAGAAGACGGCAGAAGACCTGCAGATCCCTCCCCTCAGAATACTGCTCATTCACCTGAAGAGAGAGGACATACGAGATACAGGATGGACAACAGCTATGCTCTCTCTCACGCTGCGCTGGCTGCTTGACTCACTTCTGGTTTGGAAGAGAGACGCAGAGAGGAGCGCGGAGAAGAACTTGTGCTCCCCTGGATTAGAATTCGAGGAGAACTGGTCCTGATCGTAGGAGCGAGGCTTTGAGGATGATCTTAGGTAAGTTCTCTCTCGGTTCTTCTCCAAGACTTTGTGTTAAGTGCTGCGGCACCCCTGGCACTTCAGTCAAAACCGGCTTTACAAACATTCTCTGATGAGCTTCTAGCTCAAAACGTCCTTAATGCCACTCTTTTTAACTTAAAAATGACTTGTGTAGACCTGATGTGCAAGTATAAATCATAGTGGTTTCTTCAAGATAAATTCAAGCTGACGCTGAAGGTCACAGTTCTAGCAGCGGGTGTCCAGCTATACAAGCTGTTTCACCCTTGGTCAGACTCCCGCTGTCCATTCTCAGAGGGATTTTGACCCTCAAATATGAAAGAAAAAAAAATCAAGGGAACCAAACAATCCACTTCCTAAGTTGAACTTCCTTAGTTTATGATGAGGTAAAATGACCAGGTATATCTTTTTTTGTGTGTTTGTGTGAATATGTTGACTTATTCCATTATATTCTTTGTGCGTATCTTTTTGTTTATCATTATCATGATTGCAATAAGGATGTACCACTATAAAAATTCTGTCCGATACGATAATTATTTTAATGTTTTGGCCAATAATGATAAATGACTGATTATAATAATAATAATAATAATATCTAAATAAATAAAAACAATAAAAATAAAAACTAAAATTAATCATGTTACAAGATAACGAAATGAATTTACGCATCACAAAATTGTAATATATAAATTATTTTGAAAATGTACTAAAATGTACAGTATATTTAACAGTGTTATTTTATTATTATTGTTTTAAAAAACTAAGTTCAGGGATGTATTAGATGAAGACAAAGGTAATCTTAATGTACAAAGGAATTTTTGCATAATGCATAATTAAATATCCAATAAATAAAAAGAATCTGTAATATTGGCTGAGAACTGATACCAATATCTTGTGCTGCGTCTCTTAATTTGCAATCCTTAAATTCTCTTCAGGATTTTCTAATCGTATATCTTAAACTCTGGATTCAGCTCTAAAATGTAATCTATAAACAACCTCGACAGTTTATTAATGTTGTGCATGAGCATTTTTTACAGTCTTTTGGGTGCTTCTGGAGAGTTCCTCTATTGCTCTAGGCTGTAGATGTGTGTGCGTGTGTGTGGTGAGTGACTAGAGGCTGCAGCATCTGAGCCAGCTCATGTTCCTGTAGGGGTTGTGTGAATATAGCCTCTGCACTCTATTGCAACAACACAATCATGTTGGACAGTTGTCATTGTGTGGATTAGCTCTAGGTGTTTTAGATCATCACAACCAGTCCGATTTAGTGTACCTGTAACATACCTGTGTTTTGCTGTGTGTGTTTATTTGTGTAATGCTCTGTGAGGGAACACCAGTTGAGGCCACATTGTTTAACGCATGCCTGGGCTAATTTAACAGCCGGGCTGCTACACTTCTCGCCGGCTTTTTCCTCTGGGCATGTTTTCCAGGGAGTCAAGCATAATGATTATAGGGGTTGTAATGTGTGATCTGTCTGCTCTGTGCGTGTGCATGTGCATATGCCATTATTACTACAGACAGAAATAATTTATAGTTGCAGTGTATGATTATGCACCACAATCAGCCTCACGTTTGCTAAATATGTCTTTACCATCTCTTGCATGCAGAATGGGTTGGTTTGTTAAATATATTCAGCATATGAGACTCTTTATGTCCATTTTATTCTGTTAAAGGGTTAGTTCACCCAAAAATGAAATTTCTGTCATAAAGTACTCACCCTCATGTCGTTCCAAACCAATAAGACCTTCGTTCATTTTTGGAACACAAATTAAGATATCTTTGATGAAATCCAAGAGGTTTTTTTTAATCCCCCATAGAAAGCAATGTGATTTGTCATTCAAGAAAAGTAGTAAAGACATTGTTAAAATAGTCAACCTTAGATCAACCTTACTGTTATGAAACGACGAGAATACTTTTTGTGCGCAAAAACTAAACAAAAATAACGACTTTGTTCTGATGTAGAACCTGGAAGCGCTGAACACGAACAGCATAGGAAAATGACAGGGGAGAGACGAATTTGTTGAATAAAGACATTATTTTTGTTTTGTTTTTGTCTTTAGTACCTTTCTGGACCTTGAATGACGGTAATTACGTTGCTTTCTATGGGGGATAAAAAAAACTCTTGGATTTATTGGTCTTGGTCTTGTGGGTTTGGCACGACACGAGGGTGAGTAATTAATGACAGAAATTTCATTTTTGGGTGAAGTAACCCTTTAAAGTCAAGCAAGATCTCACCTCTTTTTTATAGAGTCTTTTATTTATTTTATTTTTAAGATGAAAATTCTGTCGTCATTTACTCATTCTCATGTTGTTTGAAAACTTACACAGAAGGAGATATTTAGCAGAGTGGATGTGGACTAGAGACAGTCATGGTCACCATTCACTTTCATTTTGGGTAAATGAGCAGCTTGGACATTCTGCTAAACATCTCCTTTTGTATTGCACGCAAACAAGAAAGTTGTACAGGTTTGGAAAGACATGGGTAAATTATATTTGTTTAGTTATTTAATTTTGATTATCAATTTGCATTAGATTATTTTATTTATTTAATTGTTAATTTAATTTGATTTTAATTGAAAAAATGAATCTTAATGTTCAGAATTTAACTAGTTAACTTTCCCTTTAAAGTTATGTTCTTTCCACATTAAACTGAGCGTTTTATTTAGTTTGTGTGCAAGGGGTTGCAGAATTGTGAGTACTTGAATTTGGCCTCATTGAACAAACAGACGAGCACAGACGTGCCGCTCCGTTCCTTTCAAAAAAGGCAGGAATGATGTTTGTGACTGGAGAGATGGGCTAATGGCTTCATTAACCCGCCTGATTACAGCTGCGTCTATCCAATATAATCAGTCACGTCTGACAACGAATGTTTTCAAGAAGGCTACTCCATCTGATGGAGGAATGTTTTCAAGCACTCTGCCAGTATATGTGTTCATTACCACATTTCCATCTATATACCTTTAAAAAAAAAAGAAAAAGTGTCAGACTATTAATAAATGAATAATTAATGAACTTTCTTTTGCTCAAATGTGCTTGGTGCTGCTATGACTCCATGATCATGGACACATCTGATGTAAAAATTGCATTGCTGTGCATGCAAAGCTAAATGATACATTCCGTTGTATTGCAGACTTGTATCTTAATCTCAGATCTTTGTTTTTATTTTTAATTATTATTGATTTAATGTGGGTTGTTGGTATTTATAACAAAGACTTTTGTCATTGTGGTGACCTTTAGATTGCAGATGTACTCAAAGCGCCACATCTCTGCACTATTTTACACTCCAGTAAACAAAAACAATATCACACACTTCAGTGGACAATACACTACAATGAGCTGTAGTGTGATGCAAATCAACTCTTTTATGAACTTCCTTTTTTGTGCAGAATGTGTGTGTGATAACTCATTTACAGTCCTTATCTAAATGACCTTGACCAGATCCCCTTCCTCCTTTTTATTTTGCACCTGCTTCTAGCCCTTTAAAGGCCCATTCCCATAAAGGACAATAACTGTAACGATAAATACATTAGTGTACACACCAGCAACTCACGATAACATTCATTTTATTAAGTGAAATAAGCAAACACTGAAGTTGTGTCATCTGCTGCTTTAAATGCTCAAACTCTTTATAGTCGGATGGATTCTGACTGGCTGGCAATGTTTTTGTCGTTCATCAGCTGGAAAAAAAATCATTCAGAAAGTGATTCCAATGATATCGTTTTGTTATAGTTATAGTTGTGTTGTGGATGTCCCTATTCTTATAAAATTAGAATGAGTATTAAAACTTTATAGTGAAGAGTTGTCGTTATAGTTATTGTTTCTTGGTGTAAACGATCCTTAACTGAACTCTTATCCTTCTCTTACGTCTTTTCACTAAGTGTATGTGCTTTTGAAAAGTGAGCAGGTTGGAGATCTGCTGAGCCCCACACTCAAAGACTGACCATAGAGTGCCTCAAATGCACACATACAGACACACTTTGACTCTCTGGAGCCGTGGCATGTCGCCTGGTCCCCAGTGTTTTCATCGGCAGGACTGAGACAAAGAGTGGGGTTGGCTGCTGAAGGAGAGGTGAGTAACCCGAGCAGCAGCACCGCGATGTGCATTCACTGCCGCCTGCCCAGTGTGGAGTTTCCATTGTGGCCAACCAGTCAGAACGTCCCCCCTTTCCTCCATGCACACCTGCACACCTGTCGGAGCACACACACAGAGAAGTAAAGCTCTTACAGCTAATTCATTTAAAGGAATAGTTCCCAAAAATTTAAATTTGCTAATTGTTTACTCACCCTCATGTCATTTATGAGTGTTCTCATGTCACTTGTGCTCTGTATTTATCTGGAGCTGTACGATAGCTTTATATACATTAATGCATTTGGCAGACGCTTTGCTATCCAAAGTGACTTATATTACATTCAAGGTATGCACTTTATCAGTTCATGCATTTCCTGGGAATCGAACCCATGACCTTGGGGTTGCTAGTGCAATGCTCTACTGTTTGAGATACAGGAATGCTGCCTGTGAGGAAAAGGCCTGAAAATCCTTTTCTGAAAAACTTGTGAAAAACAGTTTTAAAACAAACAAACAAAAAAGAAAATCATTCTGAATGGAAACAAGATCATGTAAATGCAATTTACAAAATATTTGTAAAACCCTACAATTTCCATTTCTATTTTGTGCCAATTTTCCCATGTGGAATTTTGGTCTCTTGAACTTGGAAATACTTTATTTGTTAATTGTTTTTGCGATTTTATTTAGATTTTGTGTGTATATTTATTTGGCATCTCAGAAGGAAACATTAGCTACTATGTCAAACCTGACGTGATGTGTTTTCATGCACCAAACTTAAAGGGTTAGTTCACCCAAAAATGAAATTTCTATCATTAATTACTCACCCTCATGTCGTTCCACACCCGTAACACCTTTGTTCATCTTCGGAACACAAATTAAGAAATTTTTTATTAAATCCGAGAGGTTTCTGATTTCTGTATACACAGCAATGTCATTACAAATTTCAAGGCCCAGAAAGGTAGTAAATATATTGTTAAAATAATCCATGTGACTACAGTTGTTCAACCTTAAATGTATAATTTTTCTATGATTTACTCACCCTCAAGCCATCCTAGGTATATATGCCTATCTTCTTTCAGACGAACACAATCGTAGATATATTTAAAAATATCCTTGCTCCTTCAAGCTTTAAAATGTTTGTGAAAGGGAGGCCACATTTTGAAGCAAAAAAAATCATGGTATAATTTTCATTTTTGGGTGAACTAACCTTTTTACAAAGCGACAAGAATACTTTTTGTGCGCAAAATCAAAACAAAAATAGCGATTTGATTCAACAATTTCTTCTCTTCCCTGCTGTTGACATAGTAAACACAGTGCAGTGCTTCCGGTTTCTACATCAGAACGGCAGCTCATTATTGGCCAGGTCCTGCATCAGCATCACAAGCATGTGTCGTGCTGCTCACATGTACAGCATCAGCCGAGAGTGAGGGAAAGGACTACTTTTTTTATTTTTGTCATTTTTGGAGTTCGATAGCATTCCATACATTTTCACTGAATGAACAAAGAGCAGAAATTAGTTTGTACGGTTTTGAAACGGCTTGAGGACCTTGAAGTTTACATTTTTTGGGTGAACTATCACTTTAACAACAGTGTTTCAGCTTGGTACAGAACAAAGGACTCTGAAAATGTCTCTGTATTTACACATGCCGTCCCTTATTTGTTTCCCCTGGAGGGATCCGTTATGTTTTGTGACATTTAGGCACAGTGCCCAGAGTCGTCTGATGTGTTGGCTTGTCTCTCTGTCTGTCTGCCTCTCTAATTTTATGTTTGTTGCAAGCATATCTGTCTTTATGATATTAAGTTCTCTCACGCTTCCTGTCTACCTGGTTATCTGTCATATATCCCCTCCCCCCTCACCTTCTGTCTTCCTGCTCTCTCTCCTCCTCTCTTGCTGCGGTCAACCTTAACGCTCACCTGTCCCTTGAGGTTGTGAAACAAAAATGTATTTGTTTGAGCAGCTCAGCATTTTTCCTTTTTTTTCACCTCCTCTGCATGGCTGGAAGAGAATGACACTGCAATTATGAAATCTGTCCCCTAAAGCCCAGTCCAGATCTCACCCAGCACTGCATATTATAGTGCAGTTTAATCCAATCTCTTGGCCTTCATCTTTAAATGTGTACATTGCTTTAGCATGATGTACACTGAAGAAAAAACTAGCATAATTGATTGTTGCAATTTTACTGATCAGTCAGTGAGACCAAACACAAACTGCTCTGGTCTATGCTCTTTTTAGCCAGGTGGTCAGGGTTTGGCTGGTTAGATTTAGAAAGTTTGCCCCTGCTGGCTGATGCTGTAACTGCATCATTATGTGGGCAAAAGCATGTTTCTCTGTTGATGACCCATCAAAAGTAGTTGTTTATTCTGATATAATTCACATTTTCTTACAATATATCAATTATATGCAAATATATGCAAAGGTTTCACCAGTGACCTTTTATTTTTCAGGGCACTATGCACAGAATAGTCACTAAAGAAGGGCTTAGGACTGTTTGCCAAAGTCCCTTCATGGCACTCAACAGCTATATTTGTAATGACCAAAATTATGTTGCATTAATCTTTTAACTGTAAGGTGGGACTATTTAAGCCGGGCACACATTTAACGACTAGCTAAAACATTCTAAGACTGAGCTTAACACACAGCGATTGTTTCCTGCGACTGAAGCAGATTTATATACTTACACGTGGAATTTGAACACTGACTGTTATCGCCGACTGAACGCAACTGGCTCTGACTGGACGCGTTTGAGCGTGAACAGTCATAAGTATTAATTTACATTCATAATCGGCCTTACAATCGTTAAGTGTGTCCCCGGCTTTAGCGTTATGAGTTCTTCCATTCATTTATATATGAGTCCATCTCTGCTATATTGTCCAGTGTTATTTTATTTTATTTTACTTTTTTTATTTTATTTATTTAGTTTTGTAGTTAATATTTAAAATTATCATTTATTTTTATTTTAGTTTTAGTTTTTAGTAATTTTGTTAAGTGCTTGTCATTTTTATTTGTTTTTTTTATATATATTTCTAGATAGCTTTAAGTTATTTTTGTTTTAGATTTTTTAATTTAGTACTTCGACTTAAATTTAGTTAGATGCCAAAGGCAACATTTCTAATTTTCGTTTAAGCTTTTAAGTTTAAGTTTTTCATCTAATATTTATATAGCATTTTATTCCAGCATTATCATAATTACTGAAAACAATTTTTAATAGTTTTAATTTTAGTTAACAATAACAGCACAGATATTGTCTCTTTGCTGTGTGCATTCTCAGTGTCATCAGCCAATCAGAACATAATTTTCCTTCTGTTACCCATTATTTTCCTTCCTTAATTTCAGAATTTTTCTCCCAAGTGCCCATTCATGTTGTGTTCTCTTGGGGCTGGATGCACCTACCAAGAACTGCCATGGAGTTGAATGAGAATGCTAACGGATAGCTTTCTCCAATCTTTACTGAATGTTTTTCATGTCTTGACTACACAGATGTTCTGCCAAGAGCTTTTTTGTGGCTAATATTTAAGTGATCAGATGCAGAACTTGTTAAATTCTACAGCATGACTATGTAATGTTAAACATGCAGTTAGTCACACCTGTTTTGTTCACTTTGGAGAAACTCAAACTGCTCTTTCCATGCTGTTTTCCCCCCTCGTACAAATACTCTTTAGTTTGATTTTATGTGCGGTTCCAGACCCATTAAGGCTAAACACCTGCTAGTGGTTTGGCTGAGCAAATGCTGGTTAGCCACTGCACATTCTCTTCCTGTTTTATAACCTAATCAAACCTTATGTTAGCATTCTCCACAAATGGTTTTGTTTTTGTCTGAGCTGGCGAGATTTCTATCCACAAAACCATCAAGAAAATCCGATATCTGACAGAACAGGCTAGGAAACATTTGAAGAAATGGGGCGACAATGTAATAAATTAGCTACAAAGGGGGAAATCATTACTCAATAAAACAGCATGTGTGTGTTTTTCAGCTGCGTGCATGGTAGGAGGTCAGTTTATTCTTTTGCCACATGGCAGGTTAACTGCGCTTGAGCTTCACACTACTTGAGCGCTTGCATCTCTGTCCATCTCCCCCCTCTCCCCGTCAAACCTAGCCATCACTCTTAGCCGGACATACAGACTTGCTGGGTGCTAGTAGACTGTCAATAGTGGGTGTAACAGACACTAATGAATTGGCTATAACAGGAGCTCGGGGAGATGGAAATGCATTACTGGCTGTGTGAGGCCCAGCAGACTGAATGAAATGGTCCCAACTGTATCTTCATCCAGACACACACACACACGTTTGTTTTTGTGAAATGTGGGGAGATTCCATAGGCGTAATGGTTTTTATACTGTACAAACCATATTTTCTATCCCCCTACACTACCCCTACCCCTAAACCTAACCATCACAGGAAACTGTGCACACTTTTACTTTCTCACAAAAACTCATTCTGTATGATTTATAAGCCTTTATAAATTTAGAAAAGTGGGGACATGGGTAAAATCACCCTCTCCCTGTAATACCTATGTCATTATACACATTTGTGTCCTGATATTTCACAAAAACATGCCCACACACACACACACACACATACATTACACCTCATTCCTGGCCTGAATACATTCTCTAATGGTTTAAGCATAGTGTGTGTTAGTGCCAGGTGTCCAATAGAGCTGCTCTTTAAAGAACACGGCCAACCCTCTGTGGGATCCCGTAACACGGTGTATTTTCTAACAAAATGCACTCCGGTATCTGTGTTTGCTGTGAGGCACATGACTGACTGGATCCTGGCTTTGTTACAGAACCTCCATGTTTGCTTTACGGTTTATTTTGTTGTATAGACAGGACTCAGAGAGCAAACAAATCATAAAAGCCTGACTATACAATACCAGAGATGGGGGTCATCCTTTGAATAAGACAGTTTATGAAATACGCCAACCAGAGCGGATGATAAATACACACATCCGTCCACAAACAGCACACATTTATCAATAGTTTGGGCGCAAATCCCTGACAAATTGGAAGGCTGGGTGAATTATGAAGCTTATATCTCCAGTTTTTTTAAGGGACTGGCACGAGGGAGAAATGTGTGTGTGTGTGTGTGTGTGTTCTTGTGTATATGGTTTATGAGGACCCAAATGTGTATGATGACATCGGTATTACAACGTAAACATGGTTTATGAGGACACACCAAATGGCTTAAAAAACAAACATACTAAATAGTATTTTTTTGAAATTCAAAAAATGCCCAAATTTTTATTTGATGTATAGGCTTAGTGAAGGGGATAGATAGAATACACAATTTTTACAGTATAAAAACTATTACGCCTATGGAGAGAGTCCCCGTAAACCACATATACAAGTATGTGAGGAGAGAAAATACAGTTTTATCCATTCAAGGAAAGAAGGTCTGTAGATGTTTATAGTTGTTTCCACTGTTGTTAAGATTTAAAAAAAGAGGAACAAAATCAATTCTCCTTGAAATTCCGGAAGGTCGATGTTTGGGAGCGTGGAGGGGGAAATGAGGGAGGGGTGGTGGAGATGTGATAGCTTGCAGCAGAGAGGGAGAAATCTCTCCTCCAAGCCCACGGACAAGACTATTGAGTCTTTTAATACCCTTTCTGGCTGGATTCATGCATGGAAACTGAAGCACTTTTTGTAAGTCGCTCTGGATAAATGTGTCTTGTTATATGCCTTAAGGATAGTTCACCCAAAAATGACACTCCTGTCAGCATGTATTTTCTCTCATTTCAATTGATACATGTGTGATGTGATTTTTTTCCTTTCCCCTGTGGAGAATAAAAGAAAGAGAATGTCTAGGAAAATCTTGTCTTCTGCTCTGTGCTAAATATATATACAATTATAAAGTTGTCTTGCAATATTTTGTAAACACAATATATATATTGTAAAAAATAATGAATTGCCTTTTTTGGAGAAAAATGAATATTAATTTCAGCAAGGCAATATATATACTTTTATGGTAAATTTGGAAAACTTTAGAATTTTGAAAAAAACAAATGTGTGAATTGCCTTATAATTAATGGGGGAAGGGGACTTTTTAAATTAATTTTTTCACCAAAAGATTTGATCAGATTTGTTCACTTATTTTTTTTTTTTTTT
>RJVU01036174.1:3038728-3055442 GCA_003731715.1 Anabarilius grahami | reverse complement strand
AAAAAAAAAAAAAAATTAATTTTATATATATATATAATTAAAGTTTATTTTTATTTTTATACGTCATTGAACCTCATATTTTCAATATTCTGGAGTGAATCCCAGTGCCTCGCAAAACATTAACACCTTGGTGGAGGTGGACAGCATTAGGAAGACTCCTCTCCTCTCAAGGACGGTATCCAATTCTGCTTGTGTGTGCGCGCCTGTGTAATCCATAGCTGCAGGAAGGATGACCTTCACAGCATGGAGCCTCAAAGGCTAATGCGACAGGGAGAGACTCAGAGGAAGGAAAGGAAAAGTGGGGTACAAAATGACATATTTTGACATTTGCCCTGCTGGCGATCACTCAAGGGCAAAGTCCCGCAATTTTAGCATGTGGTATTCCAGCACAAAAGCTTGTGTCTTGTTCATTAACCTGTTTCATTCAGTCTCCAGCTCGCCAGATTTAGACCCCATTATCGTATGTATGTAATTGCTAAAGTTGGGAGGTTTGGCCAGTATGTTCTTGGTTAAAAGTGTACTGGCTTATCAAATATTAATTGATCTTTGAATGAAGCGCTGTGTGATGCCGATTCAGCGTTTGGCAGGTGCAGTGAACTCATAGTGCTGCTTTATCAGATCTTATCAAAGATGCCAGCATGCACAAGTGTCATTTACCTATGTCACCAGCAGATTTTTGAAACAAGGGGATATTAAAGGTAAAATTTCTGTCCTATTGTAGGCTCATTTTGTAAATGTAAGCAATTAATTTGCACAAGTGCAAATGGGGTGCCAGTAAGATGCCGGTACAGACTCGGCCAGAGTCGCCTCGAAGTCATGCATCTTCAAAAGCGGAGCTGAAAGTTAAAAAGAGAAAAAAAATTGTCGTTTACACTGCCACGCAAAATGGAGTCTCGTGCACATTCACACTCATGTGGATGCGGCGAGTATAAACCAGGCTTGATTCCGAATTCGAAAAAGCATGGAAAATGAATAGCGCATTCTACTGAGCCCCTAAATGGAATAAATAGTTGGGTTAGTAGCCTACATCAAATTTCACCTAACACATGAAAATAGTAAGAAGAGATGACTGACAAGACGATGGCGGAGGATTTGGTGCACAACAGATCCTAAGCGTCATTGACAAATATGTGGTCAGTACCTCCACATTCTGTACACAGAGTATGCATCATCATGCATTGGAAAGCAAAAGTAAAAAGCGAGCTTGCATTCAAAAGCAATTTCAATAGACCAATTTGGAGCAGATGTCACAGTTACGTCACTTGCAGCTGCACGCATAGTGGTGGCAGAAAAATAGCGGCTACAAGTGGAAGAAAATGGGCAAAATCCAGAATAAGAGAAAAATGATTTGTTGTGCCTTTGAATTTCAGAATCGGAATGAAAAAAATACAGTCTTCATTTTATAGAATACCGTCGTTGAAGACGCCCTTTTAAGCTCGACACAGACGTTTATGTTGCAAGTCACAGACTGGACTGATGAAACCTGCAATGATTAGTCTACTATTAAAACATGAATTTAATGTAAACAGTAAGTCTACATAATATTCACATATGTAGTTCACAGGGGACATACTTACATAGCAGTTACAGCATGAAATAATATTTAAACCTATAACAATTTACATAGATAACTTCTAAACATAGCCTATAACATTTTTACCTCACAATTCTGACTTTTTTCTTGCATTTGCATGTCTATATCTCCCAGTTCGGACTTTATAACTCGCAATTGTGAGTTTATATCACAATTCTGAGGGGGGAAAGTCAGAATTGCAGGATATAAACTCACAATTCTGAGGAAAAAAGACAGAATAATGAGTATATCTCACAGTTCTGTTTTTCCTTCTAAGAATTGTGAGATATAAACTCGGATTTGCGAGAAAAAAAGTCCGAATTGTGAGATATAAACTCGAAATTAACTTTTTTTATTCTTTTATTCCATGGCTTCCACAGACTCCTACTGCAGAACTGTCATTTTCTGTCACCAGGTAGGCTCCGCCCACAAAAATGTTTGCAAATACAAAATAGGTCTATACACCGCATATTTATAGCGGCTCCCTGATACCCCCAAATTATATACAATTTAATTACCAACTATATAATTGCGAGAGAATGCAAAAGCTGAAAGCTGAAACTTTCCCATCTTACGGTTGCACAAAAGAACTATTAAGTTGTCTAAAAGTATTTATTTTTCCTTTAGTCATGTCTTATATTGCCTAGTCCAGCAGGTGAGCTAGGACTGCCACTGCTGCCCCTGGTAAAATGGGTGTGTGACGTTCCTGGTCACATGCAGCTCACAAAACCACTGACCTCTAAAACTGCTTCTTTTCAAATGCTCTCTCCCTGCCATTGATGTGCCATCCATTCTCTTTCTTTTCCATCCAATTTCTTTCTTTAATTTCTTTTACCATCTATCTCTTCACCGTCACCCCCTCTATTTTTGTCAGAAACAATCAGTGGATTTTCCAGTTGACTGCCCTGCATTGCTGCAGTCACAGACCTGGAGGGAAGTATGAAGGGAGGGGGAAAACAGAGAGAGAGAGGGTGAAAACGCACACAAGAAGCAGGGACAAAAGAGGGCTGAGGGCTCTCATGATTTGAAATCCGTTGAAGAAGCATCATATCGGTCCCTCCTGGTGCCCCACAGTGAACTGACAGCACTGCAGAGCTGCATTCCATTACATGCAGCAGTTCTCCCGTCTGTCTCTCTCCCCCTCATTTCCAGCCGATTGCTGCTCAAAGCTCGACACCATTTCTCCTCTCCTCACCCGGCTCTTCACTTGCACTCCAGAGGAAAATGCGCATCTCAAATTCTGACACCATGCGCCACTGTCCAGACGGCAAACCGGAGAGACCTCGAAGGTGCATTAAATTATATGTGCATGTCCTTTGCTACCGAGAGACAGGATGTAGCCTTAAATAGCAGCGGAGAGAGACAGACTGAGAAGGAGACAGATAAAGAGAAACCAAAATCAACACAGAGGACGGAGATAAAAGAGAAGCGAATGGAAAAATAGAAGAGAAAAATATTTATGGGTCAGTGACAAATAAGGATGTCTGAAATGATGAGCAGAAGAAATATTTTCAAAGTCTACTTTAAAGCACATGGCAAGCTGGTTGTCTTCATACATTTTTGAAAACATTTATACCATTTTCTACTAAACATTTTTGTTTTAATGACTCTAAAAATGTCAAGTGGTGTAGCCATCAAGCAAAAACTACTCAAATATTTTACTAATACCTTGTATAAATGTGTATACAGATTGATCTTTATATTGTTCAAAAGTTTGGGGGTTAGTAAGATTTTATTTTATTTATTTATTTTTTTTTTTACAAAATATTAAAATAGAAAACGATATTTTGAAATTGTAATAATATTTCAAAATATTACTGTTTTACTTTTTTTTTATCGAATAAATTAATTTCTTTCAAAAACATTAAAATATTATGTAGAATTTTTTTTTCCTTTAAATTATAAATTTGGCCTGAATCATATTATTTCCTATTATTTTTCATCACAATATAAAAAAAAAAAAAATATTTTGCCATTTTATTTATTATATTAAATATTAAATTTCAGAATATTTTGATGAAAAGTTTTCTTTTTATATTTTAAAAAACAGTTACACCACCTAGACATTTTTCAACATCACCAAAATATCAAAAAAGTGTAGTGGGTCACAAGACCTTTTTGAAAAAGTAAGAAAAAAAAAAAAAAAGAAGAATTCTAAATGTTTTTCTGGTGCAAGACTTTTATTTTGAAAGACATGTGTGAACGCTGTTGACTCTTCTGTCCAATGCAGTTTAAGTAAACCGTGCCTGAGAAAAACACTTTGTCCTGATTCAGTATCTGCTGTCAGATGAGATGTTGCCAGGCTATATGCCATATGCCACATTATTCAAATAATATTTTCATAGCTTATTACAAAATAAAAAGTCTTTCACCTCAGAAAAACAAACTTTTCTGTCCTGTCAAACGTTATACTGTGCTCGCGGCGCACACTCTTCTATTGCGCATGCAAATGCGGAGGTGCGCAAAAAACTAATTTGGGACTCCTATTTAATAGCCATATTTAAACTGTTTATTAATCAGTGTTAGTGATATTCTTACAATTTATGTGTATGTTAAGTAAAGTGGGACAGTACTTGTGTGTGTCAACCATTTTAGAAAAATAAATTAGCTTGGTATAAATTCCTAAAAATTTGGGTCACGGCTTAATGACCATGGGAAAATGTGGGTCCCATGGCCAAACCATTTGAGAACCATTGATTTAGGTCATTGTATACATTTGTATTTTCAATGTTATTTTTACTTACTTAATCAATGGATCTGGAACAAAAAGTAATAAACGCCAAATCATTAAGCCTTATTCACACTGAGCGAGACCAGGATAAATAGAGGAAAACAGTGAGTGGCTGAGAGAGAACCCCTTTTGTTTCTGCTTCCGTGCCTAGTTGTTTGTGCAATGGATGAAGCCTGGCATTATTCTGGATCAGCGGCCATGTTGCCCACATATGTCAGCAGTGGCCAGAGGTACACATCAATATTCATTGAATCAGAAATTCTGACTTCTCCTGTTTGTTCCACCCTGGCTGAGAAGGGAATTACTTCAAGGATATTTGTAGCAGATAAACTGGCCCTTTAAACAGGTCAATTGATTGGGATGGAGGCGATGTCTAAGCAACTGTAACAGTGATAGATCTAAATGCTTAATACAAACACACGGGCATTTAAAAGAGAGGACTGATCTTTTCATTTGTGGTGGGAAGCCATTACGGCGTGAATTACCGGGGACTTGATGGACTCCGTTGCCTGTTGTGTCTGCCCCACGCAAGACTGATCACACATACAGATCAATTTAATGGCCCGCAAGATAGAATCGACAGCGCTTTGCGGCACTCAAGTGTGAGATATCAACAAATGACTTCGCCTTCAGTGTCCTTCATGGTGCAGGTGGAACACACACCAGATCAAGATCCATTCTTGAGTTAATATAAGCATATGAGCGTTTGAAGGACCGCCATATTCTCACTGCCTTAAGTTTGGAGAGCTGGCTAATATCCTTTCCACTACGAAAAACATGTGGCGGCTTTTTCTTAATCCACATTGATTTCATGGCTATCTGAGTGTGGGCAGAAGAGAGAAAGAGGAGGGGAGGAGAAACAGTAAACATGGTCTTCTTTGCTCAGTATATTTGACACGGTTAGAAGAGTTCTTAAAGAGATAGTTCATCCTAAAATGAAAATTCAGTCGTAATTTACTCACCCTCATATCATTTTAATCTTGTACGACGTAAAGGTGCAATATGTAATATTTTCTGTCCTCTAGAGGTCGTTAGAGGCCTATTTAAAACAAAGGCGTAGCTTGATGAAGCCAAGTTTGAGCGCGGAATCTTGGGACATGTGGTCTTCACCTCAACGGACGGTGCAAAAGAATAGGGATAGGACTCGGGAAAAAATCATGTTCAAGGATGCGATTAATAATGTTACTGTAGTATGAAGCAGAGCAGGACCGAGTGTTGTGGGAGCTGAACGAGACCGCTGGAGCGATTTGGCAACACACACCACGATCAGCAGGACTTTTATTAGTCGCCGGCGCCGCTTCCGCTTTTCCAGTCATGAGTATGAGGTAATGAGATCTGTTTATCATATTAGATACATTTGGGTTTATTGAAAATTATCTTATAACGTTACTCTGTGTGTTCGCTCGGTGGCTGCTGTGAGACACTTGTTTGAGAGACACTACAGTAAGCTAGATCGATTTTAGAATATCATATTAAATGCTGGATGGTGTTACAGGTCAGGTGTGTAGAAACACGCACGACGAGGAGTATGAGATCCAAAGTCAAACTTTACTAGATAATCCAAAGGAGCATACAGGAACACAGGAGATATACACACACACACTAACATACAACGATCACCGACAAAGACAAGAGTGAAGGGTGAGTGGTTATATACACAAGTCCTAATGAGTGTTAATGATGATGATGATGATCTTCAGGTGCGTGTGATGGTGATGACGTGCAGGTGCAAGGCAGAGGGAATGCTGGGAAGTGTAGTGCGGGAACCGGTGGTTGTAACAGTACTTCCCCCCTCCGGCAAGGCGCGTCCTCGCGCCGTAGAGGAACATCCAAAGGGGCAGGCCGGAGGGGGTTCAGGAGGTGGACGGTGAAGCTGGAGGATGAGTCTGATGGAGGCGGTACATCGGCGGCGGCAGCGCAGAAGGGAGGAGCCATGGTGGTGAATGCCTCGGCGCCACCTTGGGGACGAATGAAGGCAGCCGCGGCAATGGAAGAGGAACCCACGGCGCAGATGGACGACAGATGGAGCGGCTCGAAGACGACGACCCAGGGGACCGCGACGGAGCCACAGCGACGACCATCCGAGGAGGATGCAGGGATCCTGAGGGCTGAGGTGTAGCTGGAGCGACCGAGGGCGGCGACGAAGCCTGAGGGAGGGCGGAGCTAGCTGGAGCAGTAGGGGTGGAGGGCCGGAGAGCAACGGATGGCCCGTAAGTCCGTTGCATAGGCGGTGTGACGTCCGACCCAGGTGAAGTTGACGATCCGAGGCAGCTCCGCGCAGCCGAGGGCTCGAAGGTCCCAGCAGACGACGAGGGAGGGAGGAGTGTAGGTGAAGGAGTCAGGTCTACGGGTTGAGGAGGAGAGACGGGAACAGATGTTGGAGGCGGAGCCACAGGATCCTTACACCCCGGAGGAGATGGCTCACAGTGGTCCCGCGATGTAACCACGTCACTGAGAGGAGGTGATGGTGGTGTAGCGGGACTGATGGGTGACAGCTCGGGCAGAACAGCAGACTTGGTTGGGTTCAGGGAAGGCAGAGATGGAGATTCTGTAGCGTATTCCAGTAGAGGATGTGGCAGAGAGAGGCTGGTAGAAATAGGAAAGTCCAATATAGAGTTTTCAAACAGCTGAGAAGTAGTGTAGTTGTCGATGGACTCACTCTCAGTGACGGGCGGGTGGGCGGGGCTTCTCTCCAGCTCGACGTCCTTGACACCTACTGCCTCGTCGCTGAAAGGGACCCCCGACTCGAACTTCAACTCAGCTGGAAATACCTCAGGCTCCGGGGTGATGTCAGGTTCGGTCGCTCCTCCTGGCGCGGGCTCTGACGTCACGGCGGGGTCGTCGTTTCCATCGGCGGTGGGTCTCTGGTTGGGAACTGGGTACGGAGGGGTTCCGGATCGGGGCCGCTTGAACTCCACGCATTTCAGCATGGTCTCCCTCCAGTTCAAGCCGGTGGTATCAGGAAGCACACAAGGTCCATTGTAGCTCGCCCCGATCCGGTATAACTTCCTCAATTCCTCATCCTCCAGCTGGCTGCTGACGGCAAAAAGGAAAAAACGTGATGAATACACAAAAAAGTCATGGCTCTCCTGAGCCAAGGCGATGAATTTAGCCCATTCATCCATTTAGGGCGGTCGGTGATTCTGTTACAGGTCAGGTGTGTAGAAACACGCACGACGAGGAGTATGAGATCCAAAGTCAAACTTTACTAGATAATCCAAAGGAGCATACAGGAACACAGGAGATACACACACACTAACATACAACGATCACCGACAAAGACAAGAGTGAAGGGTGAGTGGTTATATACACAAGTCCTAATGAGTGTTAATGATGATGATGATGATCTTCAGGTGCGTGTGATGGTGATGACGTGCAGGTGCAGGGCAGAGGGAATGCTGGGAAGTGTAGTGCGGGAACCGGTGGTTGTAACAGATGGCTTATGGGATGATGGCTGGGATGTTGATAAATGGCATGCAATTCATTTTAAAACGTATTGTATGATGGAGGAAATGCTGTATTACTGTTACTAAAAATAAAGCTGCATTTGATTATGCTATGTTAGCTACTTCACAAAATAGTGTTTTTCTCTGAGGCATGGTAAAGCATGGTACTCGCAAAAAAATCAAGAAAATTAGATTTAAACAATAAGAATAAACGTGTTGAGCTATATAACAATAATTTGTTTTCTGTCTATAAATAAATATCAAAACAGTTGTTCCATTGTCTATTCAAACATGTAAATATTAAAGCCTTTGGTGTTTCCATGGTTTCTACAAAATAAAACCGGAAACTGAGGGTAACGCGGGTATGACGCAATTGACAGGCGACTCCTCACACGTCCCGGAGCCTTGGTTAAAATTGCAATTTTCTCTCGATTTACAAATAGTTGCAAACATATAGGATGTTGTAAGTACTCAAGTGAACAAAATATATAACACTGGCCTAGTGGTTTTTGGATACTTTACTGCAAAATTCTTACATATTGCACCTTTAATATCTTTTGTCCAAGTTGTTTTGGAATCCATTATCTTATGTTTTTGTTTTAGTTTTTAATTTGTATTTTATTTTATGTATTTATTTTGGGATACACTTTATTTTAAGGTTACATAGTTATATTGTACTTATTCAAATAAGTACTGAGTAATATTAATTATCTACATGTACTTACTGTAGAGTTAAGGTTAGCGTTAGGGTTTGGTTTAGGGTTAGTTACTAGAAAGTATGCATAATTTACTGTATTACTATAGTAAGTACATGTAGTAACGTGTAACTACGTCACCTTAAAATAAAGTGTTACTTTGTTTTATGTATTTATTTATATTTTTATTTTGCAGAACACAAAAGTATAGTCAAACAGGTCATCCCTATAATCACATATTAATCTCACATTAAGGAATAATAGTGACTGAATGAATAAGAGGAAGAAATATGGGCATATATATAGATGTTAGCAATTGTGAGCAAAGCGACATAAATTATGCATCCGAGGCGGCGAATGGAATGATGTCTCCGTACATCTCCAAGAGTTGCAGGCTTATCTGAATGCGTCATCTTAATGCCTGATGAACTATGCAAAACCTTTCATCTGTAAACAGCTTTTCCCCCCAGTGAGACTAACTCCTCAAGCAACAACACCAGATGACATATGAGACATTAGGCGACTTTCAGTCCCAGAGTTCCCTTGAAGACGTTTACAGCAGTAGTGATGTGACCACTCAGATGCCATATGTCTTCCGTGGTGGAGTGGGATTGAAACAACTCTGCAGTCTTTCTCTTTTATTCATTGTTTTCCCTTTTGCTCCTCCTCTCCCTGCCTTCAACGCAGCTCTTAGGCTATGAGGAGAAGCATCAAAATCATAGAAGCGTTGAAAATGAACCTACAGGTGCACACGGACCCTCAGGGGCAGCCCATCATTGGACATTTTCCGTGTGGCTCCCTCTCTTTCTCCATCTCTCATCCTCTCCTCCATCTCTCCTGGGTAAGCTGGAGATTGGGGTTAAAGTATACACTGTGCCACATGCTGCACGCTGACACTGTCTGCCAGTTTATCTCCAAAGCCACGGAAGGAAAATCAAGAAAAAAAGGAGGGGGATATAGAAGGGAGAGAGAAGAAAAACACAGAAACTAAGAGAGAGGTGGTTGATTTGGGATGCGCGGCACGTGAAGGCCAGATAACCATCTTTTCTGCAGCCCTCCTCCAGCGCGCTGTTTGCTCAATCATCATTTACTGCAGAGAGAGAGAAAGAGAGAGGAGGGGTGTTCAGTGATGCAGGAAGGAGGAAGTAAAGGAGTTTGAAAGAAAAGAGTGAAGAGGGAAAAATCGCTTTAGACAGAAAGGCATGCCATGAACGGTACTGCAGAGGTGATGCACCAACCCGGATGTGTGTGTTTGTGTGCCGAATGTAAGCACAATAGCTATGCCACAACTCTGAGCTTAACTACAATGTTCAGTAGTGTGACTGTAGCTCAGATGTATTCCAATAGTTTAGCTTTTCCCAGTAACTAGATCATTTTTCCAGCAAGTAGTGATATATAGCATTACAAAGTTCTGCATTTTTTGTAATATCTTTACAGCCGAGTAAACTGATGTAATCAAACACACTCATTGGTGTACATGTTGAAACATTTGGAAGTATGCTTAGTGAATCGGTTTGTTTGAGTGGTTCATTTAAATGAACTGGTTCAAAAAATGATTCACTGATTCATTTAGTTCCTGAACAGACAGATGTGCAGCACTTTTTTCTATTAGTTATATATAAAAAATATTCAGTAATTTTAAAAATAATGCAGTATTTACTCAAAAGCTTCTGTTCGTTAATAATTTAGGTAACACTTTATTTTAGTGTCCTTGTTACACGTTATACTATAAATTATGCATAATTTATAGTATATCTTATTACTCAGTATTTACATGTATAATTACACTTATACACTTATTTATAACAATTATTGTGGTTTGTAGTTTTGCTGTGACTTTAAATAACATCCATTGATCGAGATGTTTTTGTGGGAAAAATAAAAAATAAAGAATCGTATAAACTACTGTTCAAAATTTTGGGGTCAGAACGATTAGAAATTAGATTTTAAAATAAGTTCAAATAGAAAACAGTTCTTTTAATTTGTAATAATATTTCACAATATTACTGTTTATACTGTATTTTTGATCAAATAAATGCAGCCTTCTTTAAAAAACATCAAAAAATCTCACTGACCCCAATTGACACTAACTGACACTATTTAGTGTTAGTGTATTTATAATTATCATATATTATTTATCTTATCTAATTTATATACAGTAGTATGTTTTTTAAAATATTGCCGTTCCCTAAAATTGCTGTTAGTATATTTTGATACTCTTTTTTGTTGTTGTTGTTGTTTCTTTTTCAGAAGAGTTGTTTGACTGTTGTTGAACTTTGAAGCTTGTCAAGCTTCAAGCTCCTCAAACTTTAAAGCGGCTTCACGAACAAGTATGTTGCGCTCTGCTGGCTTCAGTGTCTGCAGTTCTGCAGATTCATCCTCTCCTGGCTCACGCCACATGTAACCTTTCTGCTGTCCGCTTAGCCTTTCTGTTCCACCTCCCACCTGAGAGTGTGTGAGTGTGTGTGTGAAGAGGATTCTTCCGCAGTGTTGTGTAATAGTCTAAAACACAGTCTAACAGTGCACAAAACACAGCTCTCATCCCAGAAGACTCTTCCTGGTGGAGACGATTGAAAAGAAGATCCACTGCCCCCTCCGTACTAACTCACACCAGCTCCAGAAAATTCCAAATCCCCTGCTCCCTCTGTGAGCTCCTCCAAACTGTGAGTGAGTGTGTGTCTCTTGTGCAATTACTCAGATGATATCAGCTGTCAGTCAGCAACTCAAAGATGAAGCCGGGCTCTTTTACATGATAATGGGATGCCACATTCAATCAGGCCTTTGTGTGGCAGAGAGGGGGCAGTTGACTCATTAAAAAATGCAGCACAATAACAATGAAAGAAGCAGCATCAGCAAACTTACAGTTTTACACCACCGTAGAGCTCTCTGTCATGCTTCCCCTTCTGCTTTTCTCCTTTTTACGCAAAACTGGTAGTGCAGGGTTGCGAGGAGGAAACAAGATATTGGAGGAGAGGAGAAGAGGAAACAAAATAGCAAAAGAGAGGAGTGATAATATCAGTGAAAAAGAAGAAGGGGTAGGGTGGAGGGGGGGGAAACAGTGAAAAAAGGAGGAGGAAAAATGTATTAAAAAGAGCAGAGGAGATGAGTGAAAACAAGACAGTAAAGGAGAGAAAGAAGGACAAATAGTTGGAGAGGAGCCGAGGAATCAACACTAAAAAGGACAGGAGAGGAGGAGACAAAATTGTAAAAAGGATAGAAGTGGAGGAGACTGCTTAGAGGAAGAGGAGAGGAGGAAATGGCTTAAAAGGAGAGGATGAAGCAAAAGTGTAAAGAGGAGAGGAGGAAACAAACTAAAAAGGAGAAGAGAGGAGGACACAAATCTGTAAAAAGGAGAGGAGAGGAGGAAACAAAACTGTAAAAAGGAGAGAAGAGGAGGAAACAAAACTATAAAAAGGAGAGGAGGAAACAAAACTGTAAAAAGGAGAGGAGAGGAAGAAACAAAACTAAAAAAGGAGAGGAGAGGAAGAAACAAAACTGTAAAAAGGAAAGGAGGAAACAAAACTGTAAAAAGGAACTGTGTGTGTGAATGTGTGAAAGAAGGAGGCATGAGAAGCTACACATGCAGTACATACTCAAGGTTAAATGGGGATTAGACCCTCCTGGAGCTGTGGATGTATTTTCTAGATCTTGACAAGTAGCCTAAGGATGACTTATTAATAGCTGACTCTCACTGTTCAGTGCCAGATGAACGTTAAATGAACGCTCTTCCTTTTGAGAATCGAACGATTCTGCAGTCAGTTATATTAGGTGACAGTATTCAGGGATAGAGTGGTGTGGAAGTGCGAGATTCATAGAAGCAGGTCAGGATTCCCCTCTCTCTGTCTTCCTCTCTCTTTTCTTTCACACGCCGCCTTTGGGACCTTTACGTTCAAAGAGAATATGTTTTCAGACTAACCCAGTTCCCTGCTTGTTTTTTTCTTATGCTCTCTTTCACTCATTTTCTTTTATATTTCTCAGTATCTGCTTCTCTCAGTTTTAAAGGATTAGTTTGCCAAAAGAGGAAAACATTTATTCGCCTTCATGTTGTTACAACCTGTGTGACTTTATTTTTTCAGTGGATCACACAAGGAGAAATTCAGAATAATATAAAGAATCCGGTCACTCTTTTGAAGCATTCAAGCTTCAAAATTACCCAAAATAACCATAAAAAACTATAAAAATAGTCCATGTGCTATATTCTGAATAATCTTCCCCTTAAGTGAGCAATTACAGTTATCATTTTAACAAAATAAGAAGGATCATGAAAATTGCATGTTATTTTTTATTTAGTACTGTCCTGAATAAAGTATTTCACATAACAGATGTTTACATAAAGTCCACAAGATAAAAAAAAAATAGCTGAATTTATAAAAATGACCCAGTTCAAAAGTTTAAATACCGTTGATTCATAATTCTGTGTGTGGTTACCTAGAAGATCCACGACTGTTTTTTTTGGTTTTGTGATGGTTGTTCATGAGTTCCTTGTTTGTTCTGAGCAGTTAAACTGATCTCTGTTCTTCAGAAAAATCCTTCAGGTCCTGCATAATCTTTGATTTTCCAGCATCTTCTGCATATTTGAACCCTTTCCAGCAGTGACTGTATGATTTTGAGATCCGTCTTTTCACACGGAGGACAACTGAGAGACTCAAACACAACTATTACAAAAGCTGCAAACATTCACTGATGCTCCAGAAGGAAACACGATGCATTAAGAGCCGGGGATGTAAACTTTTTAATTGGATAAACAGGGTAAATTATACTTTCTTCTCTTCTGGTAAACATGCAATAATAACCTCCTTTTGCTTCCAAAGGGCAGTACTAAATGAAAAAAGTATGATCTTTAAACAAAATAAGAAAAACTTGCGCATCATCTTCTTGTTCAAAAGTTTTCACCCCCGACTCTTAATGCATCGTGTTTCCTTCTGGAGCATCAATGAATGTTTGAACCTTTTGTAATAGTTGTGTTTGAGTCCCTCAGTTGTCCTCAGTGTGAAAAGATGGATCTCAAAATCATACAGCCACTGCTGGAAAGGGTTCAAGTATGCAAAAGATGCTGGAGTTCAGTTTAACTGCTCAGAACAAACAAGGAACTCATGAACAACCATCACAAAACAAACAACCAGTCGTAAAAACAACCAGGTAACCACACAGTATTAAGAATCAAGGGTATGTAAACTTTTGAACGGGGTCATTTTTATAAATTCAGCTTTTTTTTTTTTTTATCTTGTGGACTTTATGTAAACATCTGTTATGTGAAATACTTAATTCAGGACAGTACTAAATAAAAAATAACATGCAATTTTCATGATCCTTCTTATTTTGTTCAAATGATTAACATTTTTGCATATTCTGCAAGGGGTATGTAAACTTTTGAGCTCAACTGTAAATGCTTCGGTTTTGTGAACCAGATCAAACAATACATTAAAAAGGCTTGAATATATGATTTATTTACAAATTGCGTCTAGTTTTCTCATGAACTCTTGTGAGAAGATTTTTAGCAAATAACTTGGTCTGTTTCTCACATAAAGCTATTGTTTGTCTTTAGAAGAATGTATGACCAATTTATGATGACTTTTTGGTCATTCTAGTTTGCAGCTCCAGTATCCATTTACATTCATTATATTGAAAGGATATTCTTTAGAAATTAAATTTTTGTGTGAACCCCTAACTGTACACTAATGTTTGGAGTCGGCAAGATTTTTTTTATGAAATGAATACTGAAGTAATATTATGCAAGGATGCATTAAACTGATCAAAACTGTCAGTAAAGACATTTAAAATGTAACAAAATATTTGATTTCAAATAAACACTGTTCTTTTGAACCTTCCATTCATCAACAAATCTTAAAAAAAAAAAAAATGTAACACTGCTTCTACAAAAATAATAAGCAGCGCAATAGTTTTGTCACAGACACGTCAGGCTCCACCGTTCACCAATCACAGCGCACTCCATCACCAGAGTACTAATCACCGCCACCTGCACCTCATCATGAATCCAATCAACAGCACTACTTAGAGCACACACACACAGCACTCCACGTCCGGTCTCGTTTGCAGATACTCATGTTTATGCTTATCTCAAGGACTCCCCGCTCTCTACTTACCTGTCTCCAGCGTGTCTCCTTACCTCCGTGTGTTCAGTCTCCAGTGTGTGTGTGTGCACAATCCATCTCCAGCGATCTCCAGCTCCAGCGACTTCACAGATTCCTATATATCAAGATAAGAGGACAGTTACTATCTCTACTCATCTTCATCATCATCCTATTATTCATCACTGCACTTCCGTTGACTGCTCAATGCTCTACTGGTGTCAATAAACTAACTTTACCTGTTCACATCCTTGTCTGACTCCTGTGTACCGTAACAAGTTTTCAGTTTCATTGATAATAATAAGAAATGTTTCTTCAGCACCAAATCAGTATATTAGAATAATTTCTGAAGGATCATGTGACACTGAAGACTGGAGTAATGATGCTGAAAATGATTTTTCTCACAGTGTGATTAAGAAATAAAGGATCCTTTTAACTTGGACAGTAAACAACCACCTAGCAGTAAAGGACAATGTTAAGGACAGTCAGACTCCTGTGAACAACACCAATAACGTCACATTCAAAGAGCCCAGAGCACTTAAAGAGATTGGACTGATGGCGTTAATGGTACATGAATGGAGCGGAAGATACACTCGTTTATCATGCCACTAAAACACAAAACCACTTCACAGATATGAACCTTCCTTTGCTGCGCAAACCCTCCTCCATTATTCATGTCCTGTGACTTACCAAGACCCATTCTGCAGTTTTTCTTTTTAAAGAAACAGTGGCTTACGTTGAGGCCTCAGGAACTACTAATAAAATGGCCAGCGGTGGATCATCTTACCCCTGTTCCTCCCTGTTATCTGTGCAGGAATCTCCCAACCCTCTTTCTCCACTCCCTGCATAGATGAATTTGGCCTAATCCAGCCATTTGTGCTGAGTGATAGAATTTCATACCTGAGGGCAGGAAGCATTGAGAACACGGGTAAGATAGACAGGACGGCCATTGTTTTACCTGGGCGTGCACCCCAGACTTNNNGGGTTATAGATGGATTGCGAGAGGATAGATGGGAAACTGCTGCAGGGGAAGTTCAGGCAGGTGGAGAAAGGGAATAAAACAAGGGAGTGGCCACGTTCCACGGCATTCCGTCAGGGCTGCACTGCTTTTGTGGTGGGTGGTAAGTAAGATGGTTATTGCGCTTTCAGGGCACTGGGCCAGTTTAAAGATAACCGCATTATTCAGAGGGTCAGGGCAAATACGCTTGAGATTGATTAAGGATCAAATGGTTGAACTCAGAAGTAACAGGGCAGCTAGTCTCTTTCTGTAATTGCCAATGAGGATATGGATAAAAGGCACATTAGATTGTTACCCCCACCCGTCCTTCTCTCTAGCGTACATCCCCTTTTCACAATCACCCTGAGCACTTCACGCTATCTTACCATCCATCAAAGACTCCGGTTTGCCCTACAGTCAAGAACATTCTCATAGATTACAGATGGATAAGAAAGGATCATCTTACCAGTCAAGCTGGCCCTCAGCCAAACATGGGCGATTTATAACAAAAATGATATAAACGCGAGGAAGAATAGCTCAGGGAGGATAAAAGGTAAAAGGTAGAGGAATGGGGGAGAGATTAATGAAAGCTAATGTAAAGTGAATCAGCGATGTCCTTATAGGATATCTGTCATTTCACAGCGCTATAATATTTTGTGCCTGATGTAGTAAGAGGAATGCATTTGAGTGTCCCACTCTCACACACATGCATATTTTTGCATTATGCAGCAGTATGTGTGTGATCTTTTCTCATGAGTGGATACGCTCTTGTTTGGCTGGTCTCTCGGTGCTTCTGTCTGTTTGGCTGTTTGTTCTCCTGTAGTAATAAGCGGGTTTCGTTTGTACGCACTGACCTCAATACATCTATTTGTTTTCTCTGTAAAGCTAAGCAATCATTCCCTTGATGAAAACATTTGAGTTACCAGATGGGTTACCCACAGTAGTACGTAATAATACACCACAATAGCCACTTTGAATGCATTTGGTGAATGAATCATCATGAGTCAGGTGTATTCAATGCGTTAGGCTAATGTTAAAATTAGAACTGTCAATTATTGTTAATTTAGAACATTTTAATATATTTAAATGTTATATTTGTTTAAATATATTTAATAATTTTTAAAATATATTATAAATATAAAATATTTAAAAAATATTTTAAATATTTTTTAAATATTTAAGT